>JAPVLO010001467.1:0-82124 GCA_027257055.1 Cephalopachus bancanus | reverse complement strand
TCCAATCAGTTTCTTTGCATTCCATTCCTCTCTATTCCATTCCATTGCATTTCAATCAATTCCATTCAACTCCATTCCATTTCTTTCCATTCTGTTCCTCTCCATTCCATTGCATTCCGTTCCACTGTACTTCATTCCATTCCTCTCCATTCCATTCTATTCCGTTCATTTCCATTCCATTTCATTGCATGTATTCATCGCTATTCCATTCTATTCCATTACTTTCCATTCCATTCCATTCCCTTTCGGATTCACTCTCCTCCATTCCTTTAGACTCCGTTCCATTCCACTGCATTCCAATCCACTCCATTCTTCTCTCTTCCATTCCATAACTCTCAATTCCATTCCACTTCATTCCAGTCCTCTCAATTCCATTCCATTCCATTCCATTCCATTCATTCCTTTCCACTACTTTGCATTTCTCGCCATTCCTCTCCACTCCATTCCAAAACTATCCATTCCATTCCCCTTCATTCCAATCCTCTCAATACCATTCTATTCCATTCCATTCCATTCCTTAGCACTCCATTCCATTTCACTCCATTCCTTTCCATTCCATTCCACTACCCTCCATTCCATTCTATTCCTCTCCATTCCATTCCATTCAACTCCAGTCAACACCATTCCACTCCATTGCATTCCATTGCATTCCATTTCTTACCATTCCATTTCATTACATTGTATTCCATTCTTCTCTATTCCATTGCATCCATTCTTATCCATTTCATTCTTCCCCATTCCATTCCATTGCATTCGTCTCCATTCCATTCCATTCCTCTCCTTTCCATTCTATTACTCTCCTTTCCATTCCATTCCATTTCTTTCTATTCCTTCAATTTCATTCCTCTCCATTCAATTCCATTCTTTTCTTTTCCATTCCATTCAATTCCATTCCTCTCCATTCCATTCCAATTCTCTCCATTCCATTCTATTCCATTCCCACCCATTCCCTATCTCTCCATTTCATTCCATTCTATTACTCTCCATTCAATTCCCTTCCCCGCCATTCCATTCCATTTCACTCAATTCCATTCCACTCCATTCCGTTCATCTCCAATCCATTCCATTTCATTCCATTCCTCTCCATTCGATTCCATTTTTCCATTCGCTCTAGTCCACTAAATTCCATTCCTCTACATTCCATTCCGTTCCACGCCATTCCATTCCACTCCATTCTTTTCCACTCCATTCCTCTCAATTGCACCCCCTTCCATTCCACTCCTCTCTTTTCCATTCAGTTTCTTTACATTCCATTCCTCTCTATTCCATTCCATTGCATTTCATTCAATTCCATTCAACTCCATTCCATTCCTCTCCATTCCACTGTTTTACATTCCACTCCAATCCTCTCTATTCGCTTTCACCCATTTTAATCAATTCCATTCCATTCCATTCCTCTCCATTCCATTCCATTACACTCTATTCCTTTCCTCTCCATTCCATCCATTCCATTCCTCTCTATTCCATTTCCTTCCATTCCATTTCATTTCTCATGATGTATTCCATTCTACTTCACTCCATTCCATTCTATTCCATTCCTTTCCATTTAATTTCATTCTGTTCCATTCTATTCTATTCCATTCCATTCCATTCTTCTCCAGTCCTTTCCTCTCAGTTCCATTCCATTCCTATCGATTCCATTCCTTGCTATTCTATTGCTTTCCATCCCAATCCCCTCCATTCTATTCCATTCCATTCCATTGCTTTCCTCTCCATTTCATTCTTCTCAATTCCATTCCATTCCATTCCACTCCATTCCATTTCACTGCACTCCATTGCATTCCATTTCTCTCAATTCCATTCCATTCCATTCATTCAACTCCATCCTATTCCATTACACTCTATTCTATTACAGCCTCTCAATTCCATTGATTCCATTCATTCTCTCCATTCCATTCCCATCTATTTCATTCCTCTCCATTATTCCATTCATTCCATCCCATCCCCCTTTCTTCCTCTCCATTCCATTCCATTCTTCCACTCCTTCATTGTTATCTCCTTTCCCATTCCATTCCTCTTTCCCATTCCATTCCATCATTCCATTCCCTCCATCCACTCCATTCCCTCCATTCCATTCCATCCATTCCGTTCCTTTCATTCCATTCCATTTCACTCTCTTTCATTCCACCATTCCTCCATTCCATTCCGATTCCATTCCTTTCCATCCATTTGCATTCTTTTCCCAAATCTCCCATTCCTCCCCAAATTTTCATTCCTCTTCATTCCTTTCATTGCATTGCATTTCATTCATTCCATCCCCCCATTCCATTCCTTTTCCCATCTCCATTCCATTCCATTCTCACATCCCATTCCATTCTCTCATTTCTTTCCCTTTTCTACCATCTTCCATTCCATTCCTACATTTAATTCCATCCATCCATTGCATTCCACTCCGTTCCACTTCCAAACTTCCTTTCCCCTGCCACCTTTCATCCCTATTCTTCCTTATCCTTTCCATTCCATTTCCCATTCCCACTTCCTTTCCTCCATTCCATTCATTTCTGCCCATTCCCCTTCCTTTCCCAAAATTCCATTCCATTCTCCATCCCTTCCATTTTCCATTCCTTTCCATTTAAATTCTCTTCATTCATTCCTTCCATTCTCCCATTCATTCCATCCATTCCGTTCCCCATTCCATTCCGCTCCATTTCATCCATTCCATCGCTCCATTCCATTCCATATCCCTTTCATTTCATTCATTCCATTCCTCGCTTTTCATTCCATTCCATTCCACTCATTCCAATCCTTCTCTATCATTCCATTCCCCCAATCCTTCCTTCTATACCATTCCATTCACCCTCATGCTATTCCAATCCCATCCATTCCATTCAATTCTGCTACATTCCATTCCTCTCCATTCCATACCATTACTCTCTATTTCATTCCATTGAATTGCTCTTTATTCCATTCTAATTCATTCCATCAATCCCTACTTCATTCCTCTCCATTCTCTTCCACTCCATTCCATTCCATTCCATTCCTTTCCATTCTATTGCTCTCCATTTTCTCCATTCCTCTCCATTCTATTCCATTAAATTCCATTCCATTCCTCTCCATTCCAGTCCATTCCATTCCTTTCCATACCATTCCATTACGTTTCATTTCACTGCTTTCCCTTCCATTGTATTCTTCTCCTTTCCATTCCTCTCCATTCCATTCCATTCCAGTACATCGCATTACATTCCACACCGTACCATTCCATTAAATTCCTCACCGTTCCATTCCATTCCACGCCACTCTGTTCCATTCTATTCCCCCCAAGTTCATCCAATTCCTTTCCATTCTACTCCATTTCATTCATCTCCATTCCATTCTTTTCCATTCTATTTCATTCGTCTCCATTCTATTCATTCCATTCCCTTCAATTCCTCTCCATTCCCCTCTATTCCATTCCATTCCATTCCTGTTCATATCATTCCCTTCCTCTCCATTCCATTCCATTCCTCTCCCCGCCATTCCATTGTATTCCACTGCACTCAATTCTATTCCTCTCTATCCCATTCCATTTCTCTCCATTCGATTCGATTCGATTCAATTCCACTCCATTCCAATCCATTCCACACCACTCCTTTCCCTGCCAATCAATTCCATTCCATTCCACTCCATTCCATCTCACTACTCACCTTTCCATTGCAATCCATTCCATTCCATTCCATTCCGCTCCATTCCTTTGCTCTCATGTCCATTCCTTTTTATTATTTTCCATTCTATTCCAATCTCTTCCATTCCTCTCTATTCCATTGCATTCAATTCCTTTCTGCTCCAATCCATTTCATTGCATTGCATTTCATTACATTCCATCCCCCCCTTAGCATTCCATTCCTTTCCATTCCATATCTCTCCTTTCCATTCCATTCCTCTACATTCCATTCCATTCCACATCATTCCATTCCATTTCATTTCATTTCATTCATCTCCATTTCATTCCATTTCTTTCCATTCTGTTCCTCTCCATTCCATTCCATTCCCTTTCGGATTCCGTCTTCTCCATTCCATTAGACTCCATTCCATTCCACTGCATTCCAATCCACTCCATTCCTCTCCATTCCATTCCACTTCGTTCCGTCCTCTCAATTCTATTCCATTCCACTCCATTCCATTCCTCTCCATTTCACTCTTTTACATTCCATTCCAATCCTCTCCATTCGCTTCCATTTTAAACAATTCCATTCCTTTCCTCTCCATTCCATTCCATTCTATTGCTTTCCTCTACATGCCATCCATTCCACTCCTCTCTATTCCATTTCCTTCCATTGCTCATGATTCTATTCCATTGTTCTTCAATGCAATCCATTCCAATCCATTCCATTCAATTCCATTCGTTTCCATTTATTCCATTCCATTCCTTTCCATTCCATTCCTCTTGATTCCATTCCTTTTTATTCTATTGCATTCCATTCCAATCCTCTCCATTTACTTCCATTCCATTCCATCCCATTCCGTTTCTTTCCTCTCCATTTCATTCCTCTAAATTCCATTCCATTCCATTCCACTCCACTCCATTCCATTTCACTCCATTCCCTTGCATTCCATTGCTCTCATTTCCATTCCATTCCGTTCCATTCGACTCCATTCCATTCCACTCTACTTCATTCTATTACATTCCTCTCAATTCCATTTATTCCGTTCAATCCTCTCAATTCCACTGCATTCCATTTTGTTACATTTAACTATAATCCATTCCACTCTTTTTTATTACCTTCCAATCCTCTCCTTTCCACTCCTCCCCATTCCATTCCATTCCTCTCTATTCCATTCCAATTCTCTCCATTCCATTACTCTCCATTCCATTTCTTTCCTCTCCATGCCGTTCCTCTCCATTTCATTCCATTCTGGTGCGTTCAATTCCATTCCTCTCCATTCCATTCCATTTCTGTCCATTCCATTCCATTCCTCTCCATTCCATTCCATTTCATTCCACTGCATTTTATTCCATTCCATTCCTCTTCTTTCCATTCCTTTCCCTTCCATTCCATTTCATTCCTTTCCATTCTATTGCATTCTATTCCATTCCTTTCCATTGCATTCCTCTACATTACATAACTCTTCATTCCATTCCATTCCTCTGCATTCCATTCCATTCCTTTGCAGTCCATTCCATTCCTCTCCATTAAATTCCTTTCCACTCCAATCCGCTCCATTCCATTCCATTCATCTCCATTCTATGCTATTCCTTTCCATTCCAATCCTCTCCATTCTATTTTATTGCTTTCCGTTCCATTCTGATCCACTATCGTCCACTCCATTCCATTCCTTTCCATTCCATTCCATTCCACTCAATTCCATCCGTTACATTCCATTCATATCCATTCCATTCCATTCCTCTCCATTCTGTCCTATGCATTCCATTTCATTCCATTCCATTACTTTGGTTACACTCTACTCCATTCCATTCCACTCCATTCCAGTCCACTTCATTCCTCTTCATTCCATTCCATTACTCTCCATTCCATTCCATAACTCTCAATTCCATTGCATTCCGTTCCATATCTCTCCATTCCATTCCTCTCCATTCCATGCCATTCCACTATATTCCATTCCATTCCTCTTCTTTCCATTCCACTTCACTCCATTCCATTGCATTCCACTCCATTTTATTCAATTACTCCACTCTACATTATTTATTGCATTCCATTCCATTCGCTCCATTCCATTGCATTCCATTCAACTGCATTGTATACCTCTCCATTCTACTCCAATCCACTCAAATCCTCTATATTCCATTGCATTCCTCTCCATTCCATGTCATTCCACTCCATTTCATTCCATTCCACTTCATTCCATTCAATTCCCTTCCTCTCCATTAGATTCCAATCCATTTCATTCCACTCCATTTCATTTCACTCAACTCTTTACCATTATATTCGTCTCCATTCCATTCATTCCATTCCATTCAAATCCATTCCTCTCCATTCAATTCCATTCCCTTCAATTATAATCCATTCTTCTCCATTCTCTTGCATTCTATTCTCCCCATTTCATTCTAATGCATTCCTCTCTATTCCATTCCATTCCTCTCCATTGCATTACATTCCTTTCCTTTCCATTTCATTCCATTCCATTTCTTTCTTATTCATTCAATGACATTCCATCTTTCCCAATTCCTTTCCTTTCCATTCCATTCATTTCCATTCCTCTCCATTTGATTCCATTCCTCTCCATCCCATTCCATTATTCTCCATTCCATCCATTCCTCTCCATTCCATTCCATTTCATTGTTCTCCATTCATTCCATTCAACTGTGTTCCATTCCATTCTATTCCATTCCACTTCATTCCATTCCATGCCTCTCCACGGCATTCCGCTCCATTCTATTTTATTCCATTCCATTCCATTCCATGCCAGTCTGCTCCATTCCGCTCCATTTCATTCCATTCTGTTCCCTTCCACTACGCTACATTCCATTCCATTCCATTCTGCTACGTTCCACTCAATTCCATTCCATTCCATTCTGCTACATTCCATTCCATTCCGATATAATCCTCTACATTCCATTCCATTCTATTCCATTTCATTCCATTTATTCCTCTAAATTCCGCTACATTCCATTCCATTCCATTTCATTCTGCTACATTCCGTTCCATTCCATTCAATTCCATTTCATTTCATTCCATTGTACTACATTCCATTCCATTCCAATACATTCCAATCCATTCCATTTCGCTGCATTGCATTCCATTCCATTCTATTCCACTACATTCCATACCATTCCATTCCTTTCCATTCTGCTACATTCCATTCCTCTACATTCCATTCCATTTATTTACATTCTGCTACATTCCATTCCATTCCATTCCATTGCATTCCATTTCGCTACATTCCGTTCCATTCCGCTACATTTCTTTCCATTCCATTCTATTCCATTCCATACCATTCTCTTCCTTTCCATTCCATTCCACTACTTTCCATTCCATTCCATTCCATTCTGCTGCATTTCGCTACATTGCATTCCATTCCATTTCTTTCCATTACGCTAATTCCCTTCCATTCTGCTATATTCCATTCCATTCCTTTCCATTCCATTCTATTCCATGACATTCCCTTCTATTCCATTCCATTCCATTCCCTTCCATTCCACAACATTCCATTTCATTCCGTTGCTTTCCATTCCATTCCGCTACATTCCATTCCATTCCATTAGGGTACATTCCACTCCATTCCATTCCATTACGCTACATTCCATTCCATTGCAGTTCGTTCTCTTCCGCTATATTCCATTCCATTCCATTCCATTCCATTCCATTCCATTCTGCTACATTCCATTCCATTCCATTCCATTCTAGTACAAACCCTTCCATTCCATTCTTTTCCGCTACATTCCATTCCATTCCATCCCATTCCATTCCATTCCCCTACATTTCATTCCATTCTGCTCCATTCCATTCCACTCCATTCCACTCCATTCCATTCTGCTACATTCCGCTACATTGCATTCCATTCCATTTCTTCCCATTACGCTAAATTCCATTTCTTTCCATTCCCTTCCATTTCGCTACATTCCATTTCATTCCTTTCCATTCCATTCTGCTACATTCCGCTACATTGCATTCCATTCCATTTCTTTCCATTCCACTAAATTCCATTCCATTCCATTCCATTTCCCTACATTCCATTCCAATCCTTTCCATTCCACTCTGGTACATTCTATTCCAATCCTTTCCCTTCAAGTATATTCCGTGACATTCCCTTCTATTCCATTCCATTTCATTCCATTGCATTCCATTCCGCAACATTACGGTACGTTCCATACCATTCCATTAGGCTATATTCCATTCCTTTATGCTACACTACTTTCCATTGCATTCCATTCCTTTCTGCTACATTCCATTTCTTTCCATTCCATTCCATTCTCATACCTTCCATTCCATTCCATTCCATTCCATTCCATTCCACTACATACCATTCCATTCCGCTCCATTCCATTCCATTCAGTTCCACATCATTCCATTCCATTCCTTTCCACTAGATTTCATTCAATTCACCTACATTCCATTCCACTAAAATCCACTCCATTCCATTCTATTCCATTCCGCGACTTTATTCATTCCAATACATTCAACTACATTCCATTCCATTTCACTACATTATATCCCATTCCATGCCATTCGATTCCATTCCATTCCATTCCTTTACATTCCGCTAAATTCCATCCCATTCCATTCCATTCCATTCCATTGCTTTCCTCTTCTTTCCATTCCATACCTTTGCATTCCACTATATTCCATTCCATTCCTCTACATTCCTTTCCATTACATTACATTTTGCTACATTCCATTCCATTCCATTCCATTGCATTCCATTTCACTACATTCCATTCCATTCCAATCCATTCAATTCTATTCCACTATTTTCCATTCCATTCCATTCTATTCTATTCCGCTACACTCCATTCCATTCCGCCACATTCCATTCCATTCCATTTTATTCCATTCCATTCCATTCTGCTACATTCCATTCCATTCAATTCCATTCCGTTCTGCCACATTCCACTACATTGCATTCCATTCCATTTCTTTCCATTCCGCTAAATTCTATTAGATTCCATTGCATTCCCTTCCACTACATTCCATTCAATTCTAGTCCATTCCTTTCCATTCTATTCCGATACATTCCATTCCATTCAATTAGGCTACATTCCATTCCATTTCGCTTACAATCTATTCCATTCCATTCCACTCCATTTTGCTACATACAATTCCATTCCATTCCATTCCACTATATTCCATTCCAATCCATTCCATTCCACTAGATTCTATTCCATTCCACTAAATTCCATTCCACTCTCTTTCGCTACACTCTGCTCCATTCCGCAACATTTCTATCCATTCCAATCCATTACATTCCGCTACATTCTGCTCTATCCCATTCCATTCCATTCTGCTACACACCATTCCATTCCTCTACATTCCATTCCATTTCAATACATTCCATTCCAATCCATTCTATTCCATTCTATTCTACTTCATTCCATTCCATTCTTTTCAATTTTAATCCATTCCGCTACATTCCATTCCATTCCATTCCACTCCATTCCATTCCATTCCACTCTGCAACACTCCATTCCATGCCAATCTATTCTATGTAGCGCTACATTCCGCTACAATCCATTACATTCCTATTCTTTCCCTTCCACTAAATTCCATTCTATTCCAATCCATTCCATTCCATTAAACTACATCCATTCCATTCCTTTCCATTCCATTCTGGTACATTCCATTCCATTTCATTACATATATTCCGTGACATTCCCTTCCATTTCATTCCGTTGCATTCCATTCCATTCTGCTGAATTCCGCTCCATTCCATTCCATTCCGTTCCATTCCATTCCATTCTACTCTGCTACATTTCATTCCTTCCCCTGCCATTCCATTCTGCTGCATTCCACTCTATTCCATTCCATCCCGCTACATTCCATTCCATTCCGCTACATTCCATTCCATTCTGAAACAGTCCACTACATTCCAATTCATTCCATTCCATTTATTCCATTACATTCCATTGAAATCCATTCCATTCCATTCCAATCCATTCCATTCCACTCCATTCCATTCCATTCCTCTCCATTCCATTCCATTCCAATTCATTCCATTCCTTTCCATTCCATTCCATTCCACTCCATTCCAATCCATTCCATTCCATTCTATTCCACTCCGCTCCATTCCAATCCATTCCATTCCATTCTATTCCACTCTGCTACATTCCATTCCCTTTCACTCTGCTACATCCATGTAACACTATTCCACTCCATTCCATTCAATTCCGCTACATACCATTGCATTCAATTTTGCTCCATTCCAATCCATTCCATTCCACTGTAATTCACTCCATTCCAGTCTGCTAGATTCTTCTCCTTTCCATTCGATTCCACTACATTGCATTCCATTCTGTTCATCTACAATTCATTCCCTTCCTCTCCACTAAATTTCATCCCATTCCATTGCATTCCTCTACATTCTAATCCATTCCTTTACTTTCCGCTACATTCTCTCCCATTCCACTACATTCCATTAAATTCAATTCCATTCCATTCCCTTCCATTCTGCTACATTCCATTCCATTGCATTCCATTTGGCTACATTCCATTCCATTCCATTCCGTTCAATTCTACTCCTACTACATTCCATTTCATTCCATTCCATTCCATTCCTCTATATTTCCATTCCATTCCATTCCACCACATTCCATTCCATTCCATTTTATTCCAATCCATTCCATTCAGCTACATTCAATTCGATTCCATTCCATTTTGCTACATTCCGCTACATTGCATTCCATTCCATTTCATTCCATTCCGCTAAATTCCATTAGATTCCATTCCATTCCGCTACATTCCATTTCTTGACTTTCCATTCCATTATGGTTCATTCCATTCCATTCCTTTCCATTCCATTATATTCCGCGACATTCCATTCCATTCCATTTCATTCCATTCCATTCCGCAATATTCCATTCTATTCCATTCCTTTAAATTCCATTACGATACATTCCATTCCTATCCATTGGGCTACATTCCAATCCATTCCACTGCGTTCCATTCCATTCCATTCCTCTCCATTCCATTCGATTCCACTACATTTCATTCCATTCCATTCCATTCTGCTACATTCTATTCCACTCGATTCCTCTCCATTCCATTACGTTACATTCCGCTCCATTCCACTCCACTGCATTCCATTCCATTCCATTATGCACCATTCCATTCCATTCAATTCCATTCCACTCCGCTACATTCCATTACATTCCAGGCAATTCCATTCTCCTACATTCCATTCCATTCCATTCCATTTAAGCTACAATCCATTCTATTCCATTCCATTCTTTTGCAATCCGCTACATTCCATTCCATTCCATTTATTCCGCTACATTCCACTACATTCCATTCCATTCCATTATGCTACATTCCATCCATTCTCTTCCATTCCATGCCACTACATTCCATTCCATTCCATTCTGTTACATTCCATTCCACACCATTCCATTCCATTCCATTACGTTGCATTCGATTCTGCTACATTTCGCTACAATCCATTCCTATTCATTCCATTCCATTTTTCTACATTCCGTTCCATTCCATGCAGTTGCATTCCATTCCATTCCATTCCCTGCCACTACATTACATTCCTTTCCGTTCCATTCCATTCCATTCCACTACATTCCCATCCATTCCATTCTATTCCATTCCATTCCACTACATTCCATACCATTCCATTCCATTCCACTCCATTTCATTCCATTGCCATACGCTACATTCTATTCCATTCCATTCCACTACGTTCCATTCCATTCCAGTCTATTCCACTACATTCCATTCCATTCTATTCCATTCCATTCCATTCCATTCCACTACATTCCATTCCATTCCATTCTATTCCATTCCATTCCACTACATTCCCTCCCATTCCATTCCATTCCATTCAATGCCGCTACATTTATTCCACTCAATTCCGCTCCATTCCATTCCGTTACATCCGCACCATTCCATTCCATTCTGCTACATTACACTCTATTCCATTCCATTCTGATGCATTTCATGTCTCTCCATTCCGCTCTATTCCATTCCATTCCGTTCCATTCCATTCCCCTACATTCAACTCCATTCCACTCCATTTCATTCCATTCCATTCCGCTCCATTCCGCTCCATTCCATTCTATTCCATTCCATTCCTTTCCACTACATTCCACTCCACTACATTCCTTTCCATTTCATTCCATTCCTCTACATTCTACTCCATTCCTTTCCATTCCATTCCATTACACTCTGCTACATTCCATTGCATTCCATTCTGCAATATTCCACTGCATTCCATTAAATTCTTTCCATTCCATTCCGCTACATTCCAATCCATTCCATTACTATAAAATCCACTACATTTAATTCCATTCCATTCCATTCATTCTGCTACATTCCGTTGAATTCTATTCCATTACATTCCATTGCATACCATTCATTCCACTCCATTCCATTCCATTCCACTACATTTCCATCCATTCCATTCCATTCCATTCCGCTACATTCCATTCCCTTCCATTCTGCTACATTTCATTAAATACCATTCTTCTCCATTCCATAAAATTCCACTACATTCCATACCATTCCATTTTGCTCCTTTCCATTCCATTGCATTCCGCTCCTTTCCAATCCATTCCAGTACGCTACATTCTGCTCCATTCTATTCAATTTCATTCCACTACATTGCATTCCATTTCATTCCACTACATTCCATTCCTTTCCAATCCGCTACATTCCATTTCTTTCCACTCCGTTCTGCTACATTCCAATCCATTCCATTCCATTCCATTCCATTTCACTATACTCCATTCCATTCCATTCCATTCCACTACATTCCACTCCATTCCATTCCGCTACATTCTATTCCCTTCCCTTCCATTCCGCTACATTCCATTCCATTCTATTCCACTTCATTCCATTCCATTCCATTCCACTACATTCCATTCCATACCATTTCGCTACATTCCATTCCATTCCTTTCTATTCCACTACAATCCATTCCATTCCATTCTGCTACATTCCATTCCATTCCAATCCATTCCATTCAGCTACATTCTATTCCATTCCATTGTTGTCATTTCGATTGCATTCAATTCCTATCCTTTATGTTACACAACATTCCATTCCTTTCCATTCCATTCCGCCACATTATATACCAATCCACTGCATTCCATTCGATTACGCTCCATTCCATTCCATTCCATTCTGCTACATTCCTTTCCATCCCATTCCATTCTGCTACATTCCATACCACTCCATTCCATTCCATTCCACTACATTCCAATCTATTCCATTCCATTCCATTCCACTACATTCCATTCCTTTCCATTCTGCTATATTTCATTAAATACCATTCTTCTCCATTCCATTCAATTCCACTACATTGCATACCATTACATTTTGCACCATTACATTCCATTGCATTCCGCTGTTTTCCATTCCATTCCAGTTCACTACATTCTGCTCTGTTCCATTCAATTCCATTCCACTACATTGCATTCCATTCCATTCCACTACATTCCATTCCTTTCCAATCCGCTACATTCCATTCCATTCCACTCCGTTCTGCTACATTCTAATCCATTCCATTCCATTCCATTTCACTATACTCCTTTCCATTCCATTCCACTCCACTACATTCCATTACATTCCATGCCATTCCATTCTGCTACATTCTACTCCATTCCATTCCATTACACTACAATCCATTCCATTCCCTTCCATTCTGGTGCAGTCTGCTACATTCCATTCCATTCCGTTCCATTTATTCTGCTACGTTCCGCTACATTCCATTCCACTCCATTCCATTCCACTACATCCCATCAATTCCATTCCATTCCATGCCACTCCATTCCATTCCATTCCATTCTGATACATTCCATTCCATTCCAAATCATTCCATTCCATTCCATTCCGTTGCATTCCATTCTGCTACATTCTGCTACAATTCATTCCTTTTCATTCCATTCCATTTTTCTACATTCCATTACATTACATGCAGCTACATTCCATTCCATTCCCTGCCACTACATTACATACCCTTCTATTCCATTCCATTCCATTCCACTACATTCCAATCCATTCTATTCTATTCCATTTCATTCCACTACATTCCCTCCCATTCCATTCCATTCCATTCCATGCCGCTACATTCTATTCCACTCAATTCCGCTCCATTCCATTCTATTCCATTCCCATTCCACTGCATTCCATTCCATTCCATTGCCATCCCCTACGTTCTATTCCATTCCATTCCACTACATTCCATTCCATTCCATTCTATTCAACTGCATTCCATTCCATACCATTCTATTCCATTCCATTCCACTACATTCCACTACATTCCATTCTATTCCATTCCATTCTATTCCATTCCATTCCACTACATTCCCTCCCATTCCATTCATTGCCATTCCATTCCATTCCATGCTGCTACATTCTATTCCATTCAATTCTGCTCCATTCCATTCCGTTACATTCCGCTCCATTCCATTCCATTCTGCTACATTCAATTCTGCAACATTCCGCTCCATTCCATTCCATTCTGATCCATTCTATTCCTCTCCATTCCGCTCTATTCCATTCCATTCCGTTCCATTCCATTCCACTACATTCAACTCCATTCCACTCCATTCCATTCCACTACATTCCACTCCATTCCATTCCATTCCATTCCATTCCATTCCACAACATTCCACTCCACTCCATTCCTTTCCATTCCATTCCATTCTGCTACATTCTACTCCATTCCTTTCCATTCTGTTCCATTACATTCTGCT
Source organism: Cephalopachus bancanus (assembly GCA_027257055.1). Lineage (NCBI taxonomy): Eukaryota > Metazoa > Chordata > Mammalia > Primates > Tarsiidae > Cephalopachus > Cephalopachus bancanus. Next base: position 67,834 of record JAPVLO010001467.1, on the reverse strand, counting down.
ACATTCCATTTCATTCCATTACGTTCTGCAATATTCCAATGTATTCCATTCCATCCCGCTACATTCCATTCCATTCGAATACGATAAAATCCACTACCTTCGATTCCATTCCATTCCATTTATTCTGCTACATTCCGTTGAATTCCATTCCATACCACTCCATACCATTCCATTCCACTCCATTCCATTCCATTCCATTTCATTCCATTCCATTCCATTCCACTACATTGCAATCCTTTCCATTCCATTGCATTCTGCTACATTTCATTCCCTTCCATTCTGCTACATTTCATTAAATACCATTCTTCTCCATTCCATTCAATTCCGCTATATTCCATACCATTCCATTTTGCTCCATTCCGTTCCATTGCATTCCGCTGCTTTCCATTCCACTCCACTTCTTTCAGCTACATTCCAATCCATTCCATTCCATTCCATTCCATTTCACTACACTCAATTCCATTCCATTCAATTCCGCTACATTCCACTCATTCCATTCCATTCCATACTGCTACATTCCTTTCCATTCCATTCCATTCCACTTCGCTACATTCTATTCCATTCCATTCCGCTACATTCCATTCCATTGCCTTCTATTCCACTACATTCCATTCCATTCCATTCCATTCCTCTGCATTACATTCTGCTACATTCTGTTCCATTCCATTCCATTCCACTACATTGCATTCTGCTCCATTTCAGTCCACTCCATTCCATTCTGTTCCATTCCATTCCGCTACACTGAGCTCCATTCCAATACATTCCATTCCATTCCACTACAGTCCACTCCATTGCATTCCATTCCATTCCGCTACATTCCACTCCATTCCATTCAATTCCACTACATTCCATTCCAATACATTCATTTCCATTCATATACAATCTGCTACATTCCTTTCCATTCCATTCCATTTATTCCGCTACATTCCACTACACTAGTTTCTATTTCATTCCATTCTGCTACATTACGTTCCATTCCATTCCATTCCAATGCATTCCATTCCTCTAAATTCCATTCCAATCCATTCCAGTCCATTCTGCTACATTCTATTCCATTCCCTTCCATTCTGCTACATTCCATTCCATTCCAGTCTATTCCACTACATTCCATTCCAATCCACTACATTCCATCTCATTCCATTCCAATACATTCCATTCCATTCCATTCTATTCCACTACATTCCATTCCGCTACATTCCATTCCATTCCATTCCATTCCACTACATTCTATCCCATTCCATTCTGGTACAGTCCTTTCCATTCCATTCCGATCCTTTATGTTACTCAACATTCCATTCCTTTCCATTTCATTACATTCCGCCACATTCCATTCCATTCCACTGCATTGCATTCTATTCCGCTCCATTCCATTCCATTCGTTTCCGCTACATTCCTTTCCATTCCATTCCATTCCGCTACATTCCATACCATACCATTCCATTCCATTCCATTCCATTTCGCTGCATTCCATTCCAATAGGCTACATTCCATTCTATTTAGAATCTTTTTCGTTCTGCTACATTCCATTCCATTCTATTCCACTACATTCCATTCCATTCTGCTACATTCCCTTCACTTCCATTCCATTCCACTACATTCCATTCCATTCCATTCCGTTGCATTCCCTTCCATTCCATTATATTCCATTCCGTTGCCTTCCATTCTGCTACATTCCGCTACAATCCATTCCATTTCATTTCATTCCATTGTTCGACATTCCATTCCATTCCATCCAGCTACACTCCATTCCATTCCATTCCATGCTGCTACATTCCATTCCATTCCATTCCACTACATTCCATTTCATTCCATTCCATTCCTTTACATTCCATTGCATTCCATTTTATAATATTCCATTCCGTTGCCTTCCATTCTGCTACATTCCGCTACAATCCATTCCATTCCATTTTTCTACATTCCATTCCATTTCATCCAGCTACATTCCATTCCATTTCATTCCATGCCATAACATTCCATTCCACTACATTCCAATTCCTTCCATTCTATTCCATTCCATTCAACTTCATTCCATCCCATTCCATTCCATTGCATTCCGCTACATTCCATTCCTTTCCTTTGCATTCCATTTCATTGCATTACATTCCATTCCATTCCATTTCGATATATTCCATCCTTCCGTTCCATTCCATTACATTGCATTCTGCTCCATTCCATTCCAATCTACTACATTCCCTTCTGCTACATTACACTCCATTCCATTCCAGTCTGATACATTCCATTGCTCTCCATTCTGCTCTATTCCATTCCATTCCATTCCATTCCACTACATTCAACTCCATTCCACTCCATTTCATTTCATTCCATTCCACTAGATTGCGCTCCATTCCCTTCCATTCCATTCCATTTCATACTGCTACCTTCCACTCAACTCCATTCCTTTCTGTTCCATTCCATTTGGCTACATACTACTCCATTCCTTTCCATTCAGTTCCATTCCACTCTGCTACATTCCATTCCATTCCATTGTGCTAAATTCCACTCCATTCCATTCCATGCATTCCATTCCATTCTGGTACATTCCATTACATTCCATTCTGATAGAATCCACTATATTCCATTCCATTTATTCCGCAACATTCCATTGAATTCCATTCTATTCCATTACATTCCATTCCAATCCATTCTATTCCTCTACATACCATTCCATTCCATTCCATTCCGCTACATTCCATTCCATACTTTCCACTATATTCCATTCCATTCCACACATTCCATTCCATTCTAATTATCTCCGCTACATTCCATTCAATTTCATGCCTCTACATTCCATTCCATTCCATTCCATTACACTACATTCCATTTCATTACATTCTATTTCATTCCATCCCATTCCATTCAATTCCACCCCATTGTATTCCACTACAATCCATTCCATTCCTTTCCATTCCATTCCATTCGATTCCACTACATTCCATTCCATTCCACTACATTCCATTCCTTTAAATTCCATTCCATTCCTCTACATTCTATTCCACTCGATTCCGCTCCATTCCATTTTGTTACATTCCGGTCCATTCCACTCCATTCCGTTCCATTCCATTCCGTTCCATTATGCTCCATTCCATTTCATTCCATTCAATTCCATTCCACTCTTCTACATCCATTACATTCCGTGCTATTCCATTCTGCTACATTCCACTCCATTCCATTCCATTCCACTACAATCCATTCCATTCCATTCAATTCTGGTGCAATCTGCTACATTCCATTCCATTCCATTCCATTTATTCAACTACATTCCATTCCATTCCATTCCGCTACAATCCATCAATTCCATTCCATTCCATGCCACTCCATTTTCCATTCCATTCCATTCCTTTGCATTCCATTCCATTCTAAATCATTCCATTTAATTCCATTCCGTTGCATTCCATTCTGCTACATTCCGCTACTATCCACTCCTTTTCATTCCATTCCATTTTTCTACATTCCATTCCATGCCATGCAGTTACATTCCATTCCATGCCACTACATTACATTCCTTTCCATTCCATTCTGTTCCATTCCACTACATTCCAATCCATTCCATTCTATTCCATTCCATTCCATTCCATTCCACTACATTCCATTCCATTCCATTCCATTGCCATCCGCTACATTCTATTCCATTCCACTACATTCCATTCCATTCCATTCTACTACATTCTATTCCATTCCATTGTATTCCACTCCATTCCAATACATTCCATTCCAATCCATTCCACTACATTCCATTCCATTCTATTCTATTCCATTTCATTCCACTACATTCCCTCCCATTCCATTCCATTCCATTCCATGCCGCTACATTCTATTCCACTCAATTCCGCTCCATTCCATTCTATTTCATTCCGCTCCATTCCATTCCATTCTGCTACATTCAATTCTGCTACATTCTGCTCCATTCAATTCCATTCTGATGTTTTCCATTCCTCTCCATTCCGCTCTATTCCATTCCATTCCGTTCCATTCCATTCCCCTACATTCAACTCCATTCGACTGCATTCCATTCCGCTCCATTCCGTTCTATTCCATTCCATTCCATTCCACTACATTCCAATCCACTCCATTCCTTTCCATTCCATTCCATTCCGCTACATTCGACTTCATTCCTTTCCTTTCCATTCCATTACACTCTGCTACATTCCATTGCATTCCATTCCATTCCATTCTGCAACATTCCACTGCATTCCATTCCATTCCATTCTGCTACATTCCATTCCATTTAATTACGATAAAATCCACTACATCCCATTCCATTCCATTCCATTTATTCCGCTACATTTTGTTGAATTCCATTCCATTCCATTCCATACCATTCCATTCCACTCTAATCCATCCCATTCCATTTCATTCCATTGCATTCCATTCCATTTCACTACATTGCTATCCATTCCATTCCATTCCATTCCGCTACATTCCATTTCCTTCCATTCTGCTACATTTCATTAAATACCATTCTTCTCCATTCAATTCCATTCCTCTACATTCCATACCATTCCATTTTCCTCCATTCCATTCAAGTGCATTCCGCTGCTTTCCATTCCATTCCAGTCCACTACATTCTGCTCTATTCCATTCCATTCCATTCCACCTCCTTACATTTCATTCCATTCAATTACATTCCATTCCTTTCCATTCTGCTACATTGCATTCCATTCCATTTCTTTCCATTATGCTAAATTCCATTCCATTCCATTCCATTCCACTACATCCCATTCCTTTCCATTCCATTCCATTCCGCTACATTCCATTCCGCTACATTCCATTCCGCTACATTCTATTCCATTCCATTCCATTCCGCTACATTCCATTCCATTTCAATCCGCTAAAATGCATTCCATTCCATTCTATTCCATTCCATTCACCTCCATTCCATTCCTCTGCTTTCCATTCTGCTACATTTTGCTTCATTGCATTCTATTCTGCTACATTCCATTCAACTCCATCTGCTCCATTCCTTTTCATTCCATAAGATTCTGCTACATTTGCTCCATTCCATTCCATTCCATTTCATTACATTACACTCAATTCCATTCCATTCCCTTTCAAGCGTTTCTGCTCCATTCAGCTCAATTCCATTCTATTCTGTTCCATTCCGTTCTGCTACATTCCATTCCATTCCATTCCATTCCATTCCGATACATTCCTATCCATTCCATTCCTTTCCATGTGGCTACATTGCAGTCCTATCCATTCCATTCCATTCCATTCCTTTCCATTCCACTACATTCCATTCTTTGCCATTCCACTACATTCCTCTACATTCCATTCCATTCTATTCCATTTCGCTACATTCTATTCCACTCCATTCTGCTTCATTCTATTCTGCTGCATTCTGCTCCAATTCTTTCAATTCTGCTATATTCCCTTCTGCTACATTATGGTCCATTCCATTCCATTCCTCTGCATTGCATTCCGCTACATTCTGCTCCCTTCCATTCCATTCCGCTACATTCCACTCCGCTCCATTCCAGTCCACTCCATTCCATTCCGTTCCATTCCATTCCGCTGCACTCATCTTCATATCAATACATTCCATTCCATTCCATTCCGCTACAGTCCACTCCATTGCATTCCATTCCATTCCATTCCGCTACATTCCATTCCATTTCCTTCCACTCCATTCCATTCCATTCCACTACATTCCATTCCATTCCATTCAATTCCAATCCATTCCATTCCGCTACATTCTATTACATTATTTTCTGGTACATTCCATTCCATTCCATTCCCATCATTTCTGTTACGTGACATTCCATTCCTTTCCATTCAATTCCATTCTGCCACATTCCAATCCATTCCACTGCATTCCATTCTATTCTGCTCCATTCCATTTCATTCCATTCCACTACATTCCTTTCGATTCCATTCCATTTCACTACATTCCATACCGTACCATTCCATTTCATTCCATTCAATCCCGCTACATTCCATTCCATTATGCTACATTCCATTCCATTCAAATATTTTTCATTCTGCTACATTCCATTCCATTCTATTCCACTACATTCCATTCCATTTCATTCTGCTACATTCCGTTCAATTCCATTCCATTCAATTCCACTACATTCCAATCCATTCCATTCCGTTACATTCCATTCCATTCCACTCCATTCCATTCCATTCTATTCCATTATATTCCATTCCGTTGCCTTCCATTCTGCTACATTCCGATACAATCCATAACATTCCATTCCATTCCATTGTTCAACATTCCATTCCATTCCATCCAGCTGCATTCCATTCCATGCTGCTACATTCCACTACATTCCATATCATTCCATTCCATTCCGTTCCATTCCATTATATTCCATTCCGTTGCCTTCCATTCTGCTACATTCCACTATATTCCATTCCATTACATTCCATTCCATTGTTCTACATTCCATTCCATTCCATCCATCTACATTCCATTCCATTTCATTCCACGCCACTACATTCCATTCCACTAAATTCTAATTCTTTCCACTCTATTCCATTCCATTCAACTTCATTCCATCCCATTCCATTCCATTCTTTTCCATTGCATTACGCTGCATTCCATTCATTCCTTTCCATTCCATTCCATTCGATTTCACTACATTCCATTCCATTCCATTCCAATGCATTTCGCTCCATTCCATTCCATTCCATTCCATTCCATTCCGCTACATTCTGCTCCATTCCATTCCATTCTACTACATTCCATTCTGCTACATTACGCTCCATTCCATTCCATTCTGATGCATTCCATTGCTCTCCTTTCCACTCTATTCCATTCCATTCCGTTACATTCCATGCCACTACATTCAACTCCATTCCACTCCATTCCGTTTCATTCCATTCTTCTACATTGCGCTCCATTCCCTTCCATTCCATTCCATTTCATTCTGCTACATTCCACTCAACTCCATTCCTTTAGTTCCATTCCATTCGGCTACATACTACTCCATTCCTTTGAATTCAATTCCATTCCACTCTGTTACATTCCTTTCCATTCCATTGTGCTATATTCCACTCCATTCCATTCCATCCATTCCATTCCGGTACATTCCATTCCATTCCATTCCATTCCATTCCAATAGATTCTGCTACATGCCATTCCATTTATTCCACTACATTCCGTTGAATTCCATTCTACTCCATTCCATTCCATTCCAATCCATTCCATTCCTCTACATACCATTCCATTCCATTCCGATACATTCCATTCCATACATTACACTAGATTCCATTCCATTCCACTACATTCCATTCCATTACAATTAACTCCGCTACATTCCATTCCATTACTCTACATTCCATTTCATTCCATTCTATTCCATTCCATTCCACTACATTCCATCCCAATCCATTCCATTCCACCCCATTGTATTCCACTACATTCCATTCCAATCCATTCCATTCGATTCCACTACATTCCATTCCATTTCATTCCAATCCATTCCATTCCACTACCTCCCATTCCACTAAATTCCATTCCATTCCTTTCCATTCCATTCCACTACATTCTATTCCACTCGATTCCACTCTGTTCCATTAGGTTTCATTCCGCTACACTCCACTCCATTCCGTTCCATTCCATTCCATTCAATTATGATCCATTCCGTTAAATTCCTTTCCCCTCCGCTACATTCCATTACATTCCATGCCATTCCATTCTGCTACAATCCACTACATTACATTTCATTCCACTGTAATTCATTCCATTATATTCCATTGTGGTACAATCCGCGACATTCCATTCCATTCCATTCCATTCCATTCCATTCCGCTACCTTCCATCAATTCCATTGCCTTCCATGCCACTATATTTCATTCCATTCCATTCCACTCCGTTACATTCCATTCCATTCCGTTGCATTCCATGCTGCTACATTATGCTACACTCCATTCCTTTTCATTCCATTCCACGTTTCTACATTCCATTCCATTCCATGCAGCTACATTCCATTCAATTCCATTCCATGCTGCTACATTACATTCCTTTACATTACATTCCATTCCACTGCATTCCAATTCATTCCATTCCATTCCACTACATTTGATTCCATTCCATTCCATTCTATTCCATTGCCATCAGCTACATTCTATTCCATTCCATTTCACTACGTTCCATTCCATTCCATTCTATTCCACTACATTCCATTCCATTCTATTCCATTCTATTCCACTACATTCCATTCCATTCTATTCTATTCCATTCCATTCCACTACATTCCCTCCCATTCCATTCTGTTCCATTCCATTCCATTCCATGCCACTACATTCTGTTCCACTTAATTCTGCTCCATTCCATTCCATTACATTCCGCTCCATTCGATTCCATTCTGCTACATTCAATTCTGCTACATTCTGCTCCATTCCATTCCATTCTGATGCATTCCATTCCTCTCAATTCCACTCTATTACATTCCATTCCGTTCCATTCCATTCCCCTACATTCAACTCCATTGCACTCCATTCCATCCCACTATATTCCACTCCATTCCATTCTCTTCCGTTCCATTCCATTCCACTACATTCCACACCACTCCATTCCTTTTCATTCCATTCCTTTCCGCTACATTCTACTCCATTCCTTTCCATTCCGTTCCATTACACTCTTCTACATTCCATTGCATTCCATTCCATTCCATTCTGCAATATTCCACAGCATTCCATTCCATTCATTCCATTCCATTCCACTACTTTCCATTACATTCGATTATGATAAAATCCACTATATTCAATTCAATTCCATTCCATTTATTCCGCTACATTCCGTTGAATTCCATTCCATTCCATTCCATTTCATACCATTCCATTCCACTCTACTCCATTCCATTCCATTCAATTCCATTCCATTCCATTCCACTACATTGCAATCCATTCCATTCCATTCCGCTACATTCCATTCCCTTCCATTCTGCTACATTTCATTAAATACCATTCTTCTCCATTCCATTCAATTCCGCTACATTCCATACCATTCCATTTTGCTCCATTCCATTCCATTGCATTCCACTACTTTCCATTCCACTCCACTCCATTTTGCTGTGTTCGAATCCATTCCATTGCATTCCATTCCTTTTCACTAAACTCAGTCCCATTAGATTCAATTCCGCTACATTCCACTCCATTCCATTCCATTCCATTCTGCTACATTCCTTTCCATTCCATTCCAGTACATTCTATACCATTCCATTCCATTCCGGTACATTCCATTTCATTGCATTCTATTCCACTACATTCCACTCCATACCATTCCATTCCATTACTCTGCATTCCATTCTGCTACATTCTGCTCCATTCCATTCCATTCCGCTACATTCCGTTCAACTCCATTCCAGTCCACTCTATTGCATTCCGTTCCATTCCATTCTGCTGCACTCAGCTCCATTCCAATACATTCCATTCCATTCTGCTACCGTCCACTCCATTGCATTCCATTCCATTCCATTCCATTCTGCTACATTCCACTCCATTTCATTCCACTCCATTCCATTCAATTAGACTACATTCCATTCAAATCCATTCATTTCCATTCTGATACAATCCGCTACATTCCTTTCCATTCCATTCCATTTATTTCGCTACATTCCACTGCATTCGATTCTATTCCATTCCATTCTGCTACATTCCATTCCATTCCATTCCATTCCAATCCATTCCATTCCCTTAAATTCCATTCCAATCCATTCCACTCCATTCCGCTACATTCTATTCCATACCATTCCATTCCACTACATTCCATTCCATCCCATTCTATTCCACAACATTCCAGTCCATTCCATTCCAATCTGCTACTTTCCATCCCATTCCATTCTATTCCACTACATTCCTTTCCATTCCATTTCGCTACTTTCCATTCCATTCCATTCTGGTATATTCCATTCCATTCCATTCCATTCCCATCCTTTATGTTACTTGACATTCCATTCCTTTCCATTCCATTCCATTCCTCTTCATTCCATTCCATTCCACTGCATTCCATTCTATTCCACTCCATTCCATTCCAATCCATTCCGCTACATTCCTTTCCATTCCATTCCATTCCGCTACATTCCATACCATACCATTCCATTCCATTCAATTCCATTCCACTACATTCCATTCCATTACGCTATAGTCCATTCCTTTCGAAACTTTATCATTCCGCTACATTCCATTTCATTCTATTCCACTACATTTCATTCCATTCTGTTCCATTCCACTCCATTCTGCTACATTCCGTTCCATTCCATTCCATTCCTCTCCATTCCATTCCATTATATTCCATTCCATTCCATTCCATTATATTCCATTCCGTTGCCATCCATGCTGCTACATTCCGCTACAATCCATAACATTCCATTCCATTCCATTGTTCGACATTCCATTCCATTCCATTCCATGCTGCTACATTCCATTGCATTCTACTACATTCCATTTCACTCCACTACATTCCATTTCATTCCATTCCATTCCGTTCCATTTCATTCCATTCCATTATGTTATATTCCATTCCGTTGCCTTCCATTCTGCTACATTCCACTACAATCCATACCAATCCATTACATTCCATTCCATCCAGCTACATTCCATTCCATTTCATTCCATGCCGCTACATTCCATTCCACTACATTCCTTTTCATTCCATTCTTTTTCATTCCATCCAACTTCATTCCATCCCATTCCATTCCATTGCTTTCCGCTAAATTCCATTCCGTTCCTTTCCATTCCATTCCATTCCATTCGTTTACACTACATTCCATTCCATTTCATTTTGCTACATTCCATTCCATTCCATTCCATTCCATTCCGTTCCATTCCATTCTGCTACATTCTATTCAAGTCAATACCACTCCATTCCATTACTTAACATTCCACTCCATTCCATTCCATTCTGCTACATTACGCTTCATTCCATTCCATTCTGATGCATTTCATTGCTCTCCTTCCACTCTATTCCATTTCATTCCGTTACATTCCATTCCGCTACTTTCAACTCCATTCCATTTAATTCCATTCCACTACATATCACTCCTTTCACTTCCATTCCATTCCATTTCATTCCGCTACATTCCACTCCACTCCATTCCTTTCTGTTCCATTCCATTCGGCTACATACTACTCAATTCCTTTCCATTCAGTTCCATTCCACGCTGCAGCATTCCATTCCATTCCTTTGTGCTATATTCCACTTCATTCCATTCCATCCATTCCATTCCATTCTGGTACATTCCATTCAATTCCATTCCGATAGAATCCGCTACATTCCATTCCATTCCATTCCATTTATTCCGCTACATTCCGTTGAATTCCATTCTATTCCATTCCATTCCATTCCAATCCATTCCATTCCTCTACATACCATTCCATTCCTTCCATTCTTTCCACTAGATTCCATTCCATTCCACTACATTCCATTCCAATTAACTCCGCTACGTTCACTTCCATTCCATGCTGCTACACTCCATTCCGTTCCATTCCATTGCACTACATGCCATTTCATTCCAATCTATTCCATTCCATTCCACTACATTCCATCCCATTCCATTATATTCCACCCCATTGTAATACACTATATTCCATTCCGTTCCTTTCCATTCCATTCCATTCCATTCGATTCCACTACATTCCATTCCACTACCTTCTATTCCATTAAATTCCATTCCATTCCGTTCCATTCTATTCCGATACATCTATTCCACTCGATTCCACTCCATTCAACTCCATTCCGTTCCATTCCATTCCGTTCCATTATGTTCCATTCCATTCCATTCCATTCCACTCCATTCCATTCCATTCCATTCCTTGCCATTCCATTCTGCTACATTCCACTCCATTCCATTCCATTTCACTACAATATATTCCATTCCATTCCATTCTGGTCCAGTCCGCTACATTCCATTCCATTCTATTCCATTTATTCCACTACATTCCACTACATTCCTTTCCATTCCATTTCGCTACATTCCATCCATTCCATTCCATTCCATGCCACTTCATTCCATTCCATTCCGTTGTATTCCATTCCATTCCACTACATTCCATTCCATTCCATTGCCATCCACTACATTCTACTCCATTCCATTCCACTACTTTCCATTCCATTCCATTCCATTCAACTACATTCCATTCCATATTCCATTCCATTCCATTCCATTCCACTACATTCCATTCCATTCCATTCCACTTCATTCCATTCCATTCCATTCTATTCCATTCCATTCCACTACATTCCCTCCCATTCCATTCCATTCAATTCCAATCCATGCCGCTACATACTATTCCACTCAATTCTGCTCCATTCCATTTTGTTGCATTCCACTCCATTTCTTTCCATTCTGCTACATTCAATTCTGCTACATTCCGCTCCATTCCATTCCATTCTGATGCATTTCATTCCTCTCCATTCCGCTCTATTCCCTTCCATTCCGTTCCATTCCATTTCACTACATTCAACTCCATTCCACTCCATTCCATTCCATTCCATTCCGTTACATTCCGCTCCTTTCCTTTCTATTCCCTTCCGTTCCATTCAACTTCATTCCAATCCACTCCATTCCTTTCCATTCCTTTCCATTCCACTACATTCTACTCCATTCCTTTCCATTACACTCTGCTACATTCCATTGCATTCCATTCCATTCCACTCCATTCTGCAATATTCCACTGCATTCCAGTCCATTCATTCCATTCCATTCCTCTACTTTCCAATCCATTCCATTACGATAAAATCCACTGCATTCAATACCATTACATTCCATTCATTCTGCTACATTCCGTTGAAATCCATCCCATTCCATTCCACTCCATTCCATTCCATTCCATTCCATTCCATTCCGCTACATTCCATTCCCTTCCATTCTGCTACGTTTCATTAAATACCATTCTCCTCCATTCCATTCAATTCCACTACATTCCATACCATTCCATTTTGTTCCATTCCATTCCATTGCATTCCACTGCTTTCCATTCCATTCCAGTCCACTACATTGTGCTCCATTCCATTCAATTCCATTCCACTACATGGAATTCCATTCCATTCCATTCCACTACCTTCCTTTCCATTAAATTCCATTCCACTCCGTTCCATTCCGCTGCATTCTATTTCACTCGATTCCGCTCCATTCCATTACGTTACATTCCACTTCTTTCCACTCCATTCTGTTCCATTCCATTCCGTTCCATTATGCTCCATTCCATTCCATTCTATTCAATTCCATTCCACTCCGCTACATTCCATTATATTCCATGCTATTCCATTCTGCTACATTCCACTTCATTCCATTCCACTCCATTACAATCCATTCCATTCCATTCCATTCTGATGCAATCCGCGACATTCCATTCCATTCTTTTCCATTTATTTCGCTAAATTTCGCTACATTCCATTCCATTCCATTCTGCTACATTCCATGAATTCCATTCCATTCCATGCCACTACATTCCATTTCATTCCGTTAGATTCCATTCCATTCCAAATAATTCCATTCCATTCCATTCCGTTGCATTCCATTCTGGTACATTCCACTACAATCCATTCCATTTCATTCCATTCCATGCAGCTACATTCCATTCCATTCCATGCAGCTACATTCCATTCCATTCCATTCCATTCCATTGCCATCCTCTACATTCTATTCCATTCCATTCCGCTACATTCCATTCCATTCCATTTTATTCCACTACATTCCATTCCATTCCATTCTGTTCCATTCCGTTCCACTACATTCCATTTCATTCCATTCCACTACATTCCATTCCATTCCATTCTATTCCATTCCATTCCACTACATTCCCTCCCATTCCATTCCATTCCATTCCATTCCATGCCGCTACTTTCTATTCCACTCAATTCCTCTCCATTCCATTCCATCACATTCCGCTCTGTTCCATTCCATTCTGCTACATTCAATTCTGCTACATTCCGCTCCTTTCCATTCCATTCTGATGCATTCCATGCCTCTCCTTTCCGCTCTTTCCATTCCATTCCATTCCATTCCATTCCCCTACATTCAACTCCATTCCACTCCATTCCATTCCATTCCATTCCACTCCATTCCGCTCCATTCCAATCTATTCCGTTCCATTCCATTCCACTACATTCCACTCCACTCCGTTCCTTTCCTTTCCATTCCATTCCGCTACATTCTACTCCATTCCTTTCCATTCCGTTCCATCACCCTCTGCTACATTCCATTGCATTCCATTTCATTCTGCAATATTTCACTGCATTTCATTGCATTCATTCCATTCCATTCCGCTACATTCCATTCCATTCGATTACAATAAAATCCACTACCGTCAATTCCATTCCATTCCATTTATTCCGCTACATTCCATTGAATTCCATTCCATTCCATTCCATTCCATACCATTCCATTCCACTCCATTCCATTCCATTGCATTCCATTCCATTCCACTACATTGCAAACCATTCCAATCCATTCCTTTCCGCTACATTCCATTCCCTTCCATTCTCCTACATTTCATTATATACCATTCTTCTCCATTCCATTCAATTCTGCTACATTTCATACCATTCCATTTTATTCCATTCCATTCCATTGCATTCTGATCATTCCATTCCAGTCCGTTATATTCTGCTCCATTCCATTCACTATCATTCCACTACATTGCATTCCATTCCATTCAACTACTTTCCATTCCTTTTCAATCCGCTACATTGCAATCCATTCCATTTCTTTCCATTATGCTAAATTCCATTCCATTCCATTCCACTACATCCCATTCCTTTCCATTCCATTCAATTCCAATACATTCCATTCCATTCCATTCCTCTCCATTCCATTCCATTCTGCGACATTCCATTCCATTGCATTCTGCTAAATTGCATTCCATTCCATTTTATTCCATTCCATTCACCTCTATTCCATTTCTCTGCTTTCCATTCTGCTACATTTTGCTCCATTGCATTCCATTCTGTTACATTCCATTCAGTTCCATCCGCTCCATTCCTTTCCATTCCTTAGATTCTTCTACATTTGCTCCATTCCATTCCATTCCATCCCGTTACATTACACTCAATTCCATTCCATTCCCTTTTATGCGTTTCTGCTACATTCAGCTCAATTCCATTCTATTGCATTCCATTCCGTTCCATTCCGTTCCGCTACATTCCATTCCGTTCCATTCCATTCCGATACATCCCAATCCATACCTTTCCATTCCATGTGGATATATTACAGTCCTATCCATACCATTCCATTCCATTCCTTTCCATTCCATTCCACTACATTCTATTCTTTTCCATTCCGCTACATTCCATTCCATTCTATTCCATTTCACTACATTCTATACCACTCCATTCTGCTTCACTCTATTCTGCTGCATTCTGCTCCAATTCATTCCATTCCGCTATATTCCATTCTGCTATATTACGGTCCATTCCATTCCATTCTTCTGCACTGCATTCTACTTCATTCTACTCCATTCCATTCCATTCCGCTCCATTCCACTCCGCTCCATTCCTGTCCACTCCATTCCATTCCATTCCGCTCACTCAGCTCCATTCCAATACATTCCATACCATTCCATTCTGCTACAATCCGCTCCATTGCATTCCATTCCATTCCACTTCATTCCACTGCATTCCATTCCACTCCATTGCATTCGATTCCACTACATTCCATTCCAATCCATTCATTTCCATTCTGATAAATCCGATACATTCCTTTCCATTCCATTCCGTTTATTCTGCTACATTCGACTACATTAGATTCTATTCCATTCCATTCTGCTACGTTCCGTCCATTCCATTCCATTCCAACCATTCCATTCCCCTGAATTCCATTCGAATCCATTCCATTCCATCCGCTACATTCTATTCCATTCCATACCATTCCACTATATTCCATTCCATTCCGTTCCATTCCGCTACATTCCATCCCATTCCATTCCACTACATTCCATTCCACCCCATTGTATTCCGTTATATTCCATTCCGTTCCTTTCCATTCGATTCCATTCAATTCCACTACATTCCATTCCAATCCATTCCACTACCTTCTATTCCATTAAATTCCATTTCATTCCGTTCCATTCTATTCCGATACATTCTATTCCAGTCGATTCCACTCCATTCCGTTCCATTCCATTCCGTTCCATTATGCTCCATTCCATTCCATTCCACTCCACTACATTCCATTCCATTCCTTGCCATTCCATTCTGCTACATTCCAATCCATTCCATTCCATTCCACTACAATATATTCCATTCCATTCCATTCTGGATCAGTCCGCTACATTCCATTCCATTCTATTCCATTTATTCCGCTAAATTCCACTACATTCCATTCCATTCCATTCCATGCCACTTCATTCCATTCCATTCCATTCCGTTCCATTCCATTCCTTTCCATTCAGTTGCATTTCATTCTGCTACATTCCCTACAATCCATTCCATTTCATGCTATTGCATTTTTCTTCATTCCATTACATTCCATGCAGCTACATTCCATTCCATTCCATGCCGCTACATTACATTCCTTTCCTTTCCTTTCCATTCCATTCCACTACATTCCAATCCATTCCGTTCTATTCCATTCCATTCCAGTACATTCCATTCCATTCCATTGCCATCCACTACATTCTACTCCATTCCATTCCACTACGTTCCATTCTATTCCATTCCATTCAACTACATTCCATTCCATTCCATTCTATTCCATTCCACTACATTCCATTCCATTCCATTCCACTTCATTCCATTCCATTCCATTTTATTTCATTCCACTCCACTACATTCCCTCCCATTCCATTCCATTCTATTCCATTCTATTCAACTACATTCCATTCCATTCCATTCTATTCCATTCCACTACATTCCATTCCATTCCATTCCACTTCATTCCATTCCATTCCATTTTATTTCATTCCACTCCACTACATTCCCTCCCATTCCATTCCATTCTATTCCATTCCATGCCGCTACATACTATTCCACTCAATTCTGCTCCATTCCATTTCGTTACATTCCGCTCCATTCCTTTCCATTCTGCTACATTCAATTCTGCTACCTTCTGCTCCATTCCATTTCATTCTGATGCATTTCATTCCTCTCTATTCCGCTCTATTCCCTTCCATTCCGTTCCATTCCATTCCACTACATTCAACTCCATTCCATTCCATTCCATTCCACTACATTCCGCTCCTTTCCTTTCTATTCCCTTCTGTTCCATTCAACTTCATTCCAATCCACTCCATTCCTTTCCATTCCATTCCATTCCGCTACATTCTACTCCATTCCTTTCCATTCCGTTCCATTACACCCTGCTACATTCCATTGCATTCCATTCCATTCCATTCCATTCTACAATATTCCACTGCATTCCAGTCCATTCATTCCATTCCATTCCGCTACATTCCAAGCCATTCCATTACGATAAAATCCACTGCATTCAATACCATTACATTCCATTCATTCTGCTAAATTCCGTTGAATTCCATCCCATTCCATTCCACTCCATTGCATTCAATTCCACTACATTCCATCCCAATCCATTCATTTCCATTCTGATAAATCCCCTACATTCCTTTCCATTCCATTCCGTTTATTCTGCTACATTCCACTTCATTAGATTCTATTCCATTCCATTCTGCTACGTTCCGTCCATTCCATTCCATTCCAACCATTCCATTCACCTGATTTCCATTCCATTCCAATCCATTCCATTCCATCCGCTACATTCTATTCCATTCCACTACATTCCATTCCATTCTATTTCACTACATTCCAATCCATTCCGTTCCAATCCGCTACATTCCATCCCATTCCATTCCAGTACATTCCATTCCATTCCATTTCGCTACATTCCATTCCATTCCAATCCATTCCTTTCCGCTACATTCCATTCCATTCCAATCCATTCCATTCCGCTACATTCTATTCCATTCCATTCCATCAATCCGTATTCCATTCCATTCATTAACTCGCTATTTCAATTCCATTCCATTCCATTCCATTCCATTCCAATTCTTCCATTCCATCCACTACATTCCATTCCATTCCACTACATTCCATTCCATTCTTTCCTCAATTCCTATTCAATCCAGTTACATTCCATTCCATTCCAATTCTGCTAATTCCATTCCATTCCATTCCACTACATTCCATTCCATTCCTTGCATTCCATTACCATTCCGCTACATTCCATTCCATTCCATTCCATTCCATTGCCCTACATTCTCATTCCACTCCATTCCAGCTCCATTCCATTCCGCAAATTCTCATTCCATTCCGTTACATTCATTCCACTACATTCCAATTCATTCCATTCCATTCCATTCCATTACTCATATTCCCATTCCATTCATTCCGTTCCATTCCATTCCTCTACATTCCATTCCATTCCATTCATTCCATTCCATTCCGCTACATTCTACATTCCATTCCATTCCATTCACCTTACATTCCATTCCATTCCATTCCATTCCTTTTTCCATTCCATTCCGCTACATTCCATTCCGATTCCGCTCCATTCCATTCCATTCCATTACATTCCGCAAATCCATTCCATTCCATTCTATTCCGCTACATTCCGTGAATTCCATTTTCCATTCCATTCCATTCCATTGCTCTCCATTCCATTCCATTCCATTTGTTCCATTACATTCCACTCACATTCCACTACAATTCCATTCTTCCATTCCATTCATTCCATTCCATTCATCACTGCTGCATTTCCATTCCATTCTTCCCATTCCATTCCATTCCATTCATTCCACTACTTTTCCACTCAACCCATTCCATTCCATTCTGCATTCCATTCCATTCTCGCTACATTTATTCCATTCCATTCCACTTCATTCCATTCCACTCATTCATTCCATTTCCATTCCATTTGCTATTCCATTCCACTTCCATTCCTTCATTCCATCCATTCCATTCCATTCCATTTCACTACACTCCATTCCATTCCATTCCATTCAATTCCGCTACATTTCACCCAACCCATTCCATTCCATTCTACTACATTCCATTCCATTGCATTCTGCTACATTCTATTCCATTCCATTCCATTCTGCTACATTCCATTCCATTCCATTCTTTTCCACTGCATTCCATTCCATTCCATTCCATTCTGCGACATTCCATTCCATTCCATTCCATTCCAATCCATTCCATTCCACTACATTCTATTCCATTCCATTCTGGTACATTCCATTCCATTCAATTCCCATCCTTTATATTATGCGACATTTCATTCCCTTCCATTCCATTCCATTCCGCCACATTCCATTCCATTCCACTGCATTCCATTCTATTCCGCTGCATTCCATTCCATTCCTCTACATTCCTTTCCATTCCATTCCATTCCACTATATTCCATACCGCACCATTCCATTCCATTCCATTCCATTCCATTCCATAACGCTACATTCCATTCCAGTCGAATCTTTTTCGTTCCGCTACATTCTATTCCATTCTATTCCACTACATTCCATTCCATTCCATTCTGCTACATTCTGTTCCATTGCATTTCATTCCATTCCACTACATTTCATTCCATTCCATTCCATTCCGTTCCATTCCATTCCATTCCATTCCACTCCAATCCGATGCCTTCCATTCTGTTACACTCCGCTACAATCCATTCCATTCCATTGTTCGACATTCAATTCCATTCCATCCAGCTACATTCCATTCCATGCTGCTACATTTCATTCCATTCCTTTGCATTCTAGTACATGCCATTTAATTACATTCCATTCCAGTCGATTCCATTCCATTCCATTCCATTATATTCCATTCCGTTGCCTTGCATTCTGCTACATTCCGCTACAATCCATTCCATTCCATTTCATTCCATTGTTCTACATTCCATTCCATTCCATGCAGCTACATTCCATTCCATTTCATTCCATGCCGCTACATCCATTCCACTACATTCCAATTCATTCCATTCTATTCCATTCCATTCAACTTCATGCCATCCCATTCCATTCAATTCCATTCCATTGCATTCCTCTACATTCCATTCCATTCTTTTCCATTCCATTTCACTACATTCCATTCCATTCCATTCCATTTCGTTACATTCCATTCCATTCCATTCCATTCCATTCCATTCCATTCCGCTACATTTTTTTGAAGTCGATTCCGCTCCATTCCATTATGTTACATTCCGCTCCATTCCATTCCATTCTGCTACATTACGGTCCATTTTATTCTGATGCATTCCATTGCTCTCCATTCCGCTCTATCCCATTCCATTTTGTTACATTACATTCCGCTACATTCAACTCCAATCCACTCCATTCCATTTCATTCCATTCCACTACACTGTGCTCCATTCCCTTCCATTCCGTTCCATTTCATTCCACTACATTCCACTCAACTCCATTCCTTTCTGTTCCATTCCATTCGGCTACATATTACTCCATTCCTTTCCATTCAGTTCCATTCCACTCTGCTACATTCCATTTCATTCCATTGTGCTATATTCCACTCCATTCCATTCCATCCATTCCATTCCATTCTGCTACATTCCATCCCATTCCGATAGAATCCGCCACATTCCATTCCATTGCATTCCATTTATTCCACTACATTCCTTTGAATTCCATTCTATTCCATTCCATTCCATTCCAATGCATTCCATTCCTCTACATACCATTCCATTCCATTCCATTCATTCCACTACATTCCATTCCATACTTTCCTCAAGATTCCATTCCATTCCACTACATTCCATTCCATTGCAATTTACTCTGCTACATTCCATTCCATTCCATTCCACTACATTCCATTCCATTCCATTCCACTACATTCCATTCCACTACATTCCCTCCCATTCATTCCATTCCATTCCACTACCTTCTATTCCACTCAATTACGCTCCATTCAATTCTGTTACATTCTGCTCTATTCCATTCCTATCTGCTACATTCAATTCTGCTCCATTCCGCTCCATTCCATTCCGTTCTGATGCATTCCATTCCTCTCCATTCCAGTCTATTCCATTCCATTCCGTTCCATTCCATTCCCCTACATTCAATTCCATTCCGCTACATTCTGCTCCATTCCATTCTATTTCGTTCCATTCCATTCCACTACATTCCACTTCACTCCATTCCTTTCCATTCCATTCCATTCCGCTACATTCTACTCCATGCCTTTCCATTCCGTTCCATTACACTCTGCTACATTCCATTGCATTCCATTCCATTCCATTCTGCAATATTCCACTGCATTCCATTCCATTCATTCCATTCCATTCCGCTACATTCCTTTCCATTCCATTATGATAAAATCCACTACATTCAATTCCATTCCTTTCCATTTATTCTGCTACATTCCGTTGAATTCCATTCCATTCCATACCATTCCATTCCACTCCATTCCATTCCATTCCATTTCATTCCATTCCATTCCACTACATTGCAATCCATTCCATTCCGCTTCATTCCATTCTCTTCCATTCTGCTACCTTTCATTAAATACCATTCTTCTCCATTTCATTCAATTCCGCTACATTCCATACCATTCCATTTTGCTCCATTCCATTCCATTGCATTCCACCGCTTTCCATTCCATTCCAGTCTGCTACATTCTGCTCCATTCCATTCCACTACATGGCATTCCATTCCATTCCACTACATTCCTTTCCTTTCCAGTCCCCCACATTCCATTCCATTCCACTCCATTCTGCTACATTCCAATCCATTCCATTCCATTCCATTCCATTTCACTCCAATCCATTCCATTCCATTCAATTCCGCTACATTTCACCCAATCCATTCCATCCCATTCTGCTACATTCCTTTCCATTCCATTCCATTTCATTCCGCTAAATTCTTTTCCATTCCATTCCATTCTGCTAAATTCCATTCCATTCCATTCTTTTCCACTACATTCCATTCCATTCCATTCCGCTACATTCCTTTCCATTCCATTATGATAAAATCCACTACATTCAATTCCATTCCTTTCCATTTATTCTGCTACATTCCGTTGAATTCCATTCCATTCCATACCATTCCATTCCACTCCATTCCATTCCATTCCATTTCATTCCATTCCATTCCACTACATTGCAATCCATTCCATTCCGCTTCATTCCATTCTCTTCCATTCTGCTACCTTTCATTAAATACCATTCTTCTCCATTTCATTCAATTCCGCTACATTCCATACCATTCCATTTTGCTCCATTCCATTCCATTGCATTCCACCGCTTTCCATTCCATTCCAGTCTGCTACATTCTGCTCCATTCCATTCCACTACATGGCATTCCATTCCATTCCACTACATTCCTTTCCTTTCCAGTCCCCCACATTCCATTCCATTCCACTCCATTCTGCTACATTCCAATCCATTCCATTCCATTCCATTCCATTTCACTCCAATCCATTCCATTCCATTCAATTCCGCTACATTTCACCCAATCCATTCCATCCATTCTGCTACATTCCTTTCCATTCCATTCCATTTCATTCCGCTAAATTCTTTTCCATTCCATTCCATTCTGCTAAATTCCATTCCATTCCATTCTTTTCCACTACATTCCATTCCATTCCATTCCGCTACATTCCTTTCCATTCCATTCCATTCCAATCTATTCCATTCCACTACATTCTATTCCATTCCATTCTGGTATATTCCATTCCATTCCATTCCCATCCTTTATATTATGCGATATTCCATTCCTTTCCATTCCATTCCATTCCGCCACATTCCATTCCATTCCACTGCATTCCATTCTATTCCGCTCCATTCCATTGCATTCCATTCCACAACATTCCTTTCCATTCCATACCATTCCACTACATTCCATTCCGTACCATTCCATTCCATTCCGCTACATTCCATTCCATTACGTTACATTCCATTCCATTCCAATACTTTTCGTTCTGCTACATTCCATTCCATTCTATTCCACTGCATTCCATTCCATTCCATTCTGCTACATTCCGTTCCATTCCATTCCATTCCATTCCACTACATTCCATTCTGTTCCATTCCGTTCCTTTCCATTCCATTCTATTACATTATATTCCATTCCATTGCATTCCAATATGCTACATTCTGCTACAATCTATTCCATTTCATTCCATTCCGTTGTTCGACATTCCATTCCATTCCATCCAGCTACATTCCATTCCATTCCATGCCACAACATTCCATTCGATTCCATTCCATTCCACTACATTCCATTTCAATCCATTCCATTCCTTTCCATTCCATTCCATTGCATTACATTATATTCGATCCTTTGCCTTCCATTCTGCTACATTCAGCTACAATCCATTCCATTCCATTCAATTCCATTTCATTGTTCTAAATTCCATTCTATGCCATCCAGCTACATTCCATTCCATTTCATTCCTTGCTGCTACATTCCATTCCACTACATTCCATTCCATTTCATTCCATACTATTCCATTCCATTCTACTTCATCCCATCACATTCCATTCCATTCCATTCCATTGCACTTCGCTACATTCCATTCCATTCCATTCCATTCCATTCGATTCCACTACATTCCATTCTATTCAATATCGTTCCATTTCTCTACATTCCATTCCATTCCATTCCATTCCACTACATTCTATTCTAGTCGATTCCCCTCCATTCCATTACTTTACATTCCGCTCCATTCCATTCTGCTACAATCCATTCTGCTACATTTCAACCCTTTCCATTCCATTCTGATGCATTCCATTGCTCTCCATTCCATTCCATTTCTTTACAATCCATTCCGCTACATTCAACTCCACTCCACTCCATTCCTTTCTGTCCATTCCATTCGGCTACATACTACTCTATTCCTTTCCATTCAGTTCCATTCCACTCTGCTATATTCCATTCCATTCCATTGTGCTATATTCCACTCCATTCCATTCCATCCATTCCATTCCATTCCGCTACATTCCAATCCATATTCTTCTGATAAAATCAGCTACATTCCATTCCATTTATTTCACTACATTCCGTTGAATTCCATTCTATTCCATTAAATTCCATTCCAATCCATTCCATTCCAATCCATTCCATTCCTCTACATTCCATTACATTCCATTTCATTCCATTCCACTACATTCCATTCCATACTTTCCGCTAGATTCCATTCCATTCCACTCCATTCCAATTAACTCTGCTACATTCCATTCCATGCTCTACATTCCATACCATTCCATTCCATTGTACTACATTCCATTCTATTCCATTCCATCCCACTACATTCCATCCCATTCTATTCCATTCCACCCCATTGCATTCCGCTACTTTCCATTCCCTTCCTTTCCATTCCATTCCATCCCATTCGATTCCACTACATTCCATTCCATTCCATTTCATTCCACTACATTCCATTCCATTCCATTCCGCTACATTCTAATCCACTCGATTCCGCTCCATTCCATTACGTTACATTCCGCTCCATTCCAGTCCATTTTGCTACATTCCATTCTGCTACATTACTCTCCATTCCATTCCTTTCTGATGCATTCTATTGCTCTCCATACCACTCTATTCCATTCCATTCAGTTACATTCTATTTTACATTCAACTCCATTCCACTCCATTCCATTTCATTCTATTCCACTACATTGCGCTCCATTTCATTCCATTCTGTTCCATTTCATTCTGCTACATTCCACTCCACTCCATTTCTTTCTGTTCCATTCCATTCGACTACAGAGTACTCCATTCCTTTCCATTCTGTTCCATTCCACTCAGCTACATTCCATTCCATTCCATTCTGCTATATTCTACTGCATTCCATTCCATCCATTCCATTCCATTCTGCTACATTCCATTCCATTCCATTCCACTACATTCCATTCCTCTCCATTCCGCTCCATTCCATTCCATTCCGTTCCATTCCATTCTGCTGCACTTAGCTCCATTCCAATCCATTCCATTCCATTCCAATCCACTACATTCTGCTCCATTCCATTCTATTGCAATCCATTCCATTCCACTACATTCCGCTCCATTTCATTCCATTCCGTTCTATACCTTCCTTCTCCATTCCACTCAATTCCATTCCATTCCCTTCCACTTTTCTCCGATACATTCCATTCCATTCCATTCTGCTCCTTTCCACTCCATTCCATTCCATTCTATTCCATTCAATTCTGCTACATTCCATTCCAATCCATTCATTTCCACACTGATACATCTGCTACAATCATTTCCATTCTATTCTATTTATTCTGCTACATTCCACTACATTCCATTCCATTCCTTTCCATTCTGCTATATTGCATTCCATTCGATTCCATTCCATTCTATTCCATTCCATTCCATTCCGCTACATTCCACTCCATTCCATTTCATTCCTTTCCATTCCATTCTGCTACATTCCATTCCGTTCCATTTCATTTATTCTGCTACATTCTGATATATTCCATTCGGCTACATTCTGCTGCAATCCATTCCGTCCATTCAATTCTGCTATATTCCATTCCATTCCATTCCGTTTCATTCCATTCCATTCCATTTCATTCCATTCTATTCCATTCCATTGCATTCCATTTTACTACATTCCATTTCAATCCATTTCATTCCATTCCATTCCATTCCGTTGCATTCCATTACATTAGATTCCGCTACATTCTGCTCCATTCCATTCCATTCCATTCCAAGCACTACATTCCATTCCATTCCACTACATTCCGTTCTTTTCCATTCCATTCCTTTACGCTACATTGCATTCCTTTCCATTTCATTCCATTCAATTCCGCTACATTCCATTCCATTTCAAACATTCCATTCCACTACATTCCATTCCATTCCATTCCTTTCCATTCCATTCCGCTACGTTCCTTTCCCTTCGAATCCATTCCATTCCACTACATTCCATTCCATTCCATTCCGCTGGATTCCATTGCATTC
The DNA here is from genome assembly GCA_027257055.1 of Cephalopachus bancanus. NCBI lineage: Eukaryota > Metazoa > Chordata > Mammalia > Primates > Tarsiidae > Cephalopachus > Cephalopachus bancanus. The sequence goes on along the minus strand of JAPVLO010001467.1, from coordinate 42,016 downwards.
CGCTACATTCCCTTAAAGTCCATTTCCCTACAATCCACTCCATTCAATTCCATTCCGTTCTGCTACTTCCCATCCCATTCCATTCCACTCCATTCCACTACATTCTATCCCATTCCCTTAAATTCCATTACATTCCATTCCATTTCATTCCGCTACACTGCATTCTAATCCATTCCATTCCATTCCATTCCTTTCCATCCCATTCCATTCCATTGCATTCCATTCCACTACATTCCATTACATTCCTTTACATTCCATTACATTAAATTCTATTCCATTCCATTTCTTTACATTCCATTCCATCCCATTCCATTCCATTCCATTCCGTTACATCTATTCCACTCCTTTCCGCTCCATTCCATTCTGCTACATTCTGCACCATTCCTTTCTATTCCACTGTATTCCATTTGCTACATTACACTCCATTCCATTCCATTCCGTTGCATTCCGTTCCGCTTCTTTCAGCTCCATTCCATTCCATTCCATACCGTTCCATTGCATTGCGCTACATTCAGCTCCATTTCATTCCGCTACATTCAGCTCCATTCCATTGAATTCCATTCCATTCCATTCCGCTCTATACTGCTCTATTCCATTCCATTCCGTTCCATTCCATTCTGCTCCATTGCATTCCATTCCGTTCCATTGCATTCCACTCCAATCCGCTCCATTCCATTTCACTCCGCTCCATTCCACTCCACTACATCCCGCTCCTTTCCATTCCGTTACATTCCACTCCATTCCATTACATTCCATTTCATTCCATTTCACTACATTGCATTCCAATCCATTCCATTCCATTCTGATAAAATTCATTCCATTCCATTTATTCCGCTACATTCCACTACATTCCATTCCATTCCATTCAATTCCTCTCCATTCCATTCCATTCCGTCCCATTCTGTTGCATTCCAATCCATTACATTTCATTCCATTCCATTCTGCTACATTCCATTCCATTCCACTGCATTCCACTCCATTCCATTCCATTCCACTTCATTACATTCTATTTGCTTCCATTCCATGCCACTACATTCCAATTCATTTCATTCCATTCCGCTGAATTTTACTCCATTCCACTCAATTCCATTCCATTCCATGCTCATTATACAATTCCATACAATTACATCCCATTCCTCTACATTCCATTAAATTGCATTCCATTTCGCTACATTCCATTCCATTCCATTCCGTTCTTCTACATTCCATTCTATTCCGTTCCACTACATTCCATTCCATTGCATTCCATTCCATTTCATTCAATTCAATTTTATTATATTCCATTTTATTCCATTGCATTCTGCTACATTCTATTCCATTCAAATCCGTTGAATTCCATTGCATTCCGCTATATTCCCTTTCAGTCCATTTCGCTACAATCCGCTCCATTGAATTCTTTTCCTTTTGCTACAATCCATCCCATTCCATTCCATTCTATTCCGCTGCATTACATTGCATTCGATTACACTACATTCTGCTCCATTGCATTCCATTCCTTTCCACTAAATTTCATTCCATTTCACTACATTACATGCCTTTCCATTCCATTCCATTCCGCTACATTCCATTCCATTCCATTCTTTTCCATCCCATTGCTTTCCATTCCGCTACCTTCAGCTCCATTCCATTCCAATCCTCTGCTTTCCATTCTGCTACATTCTGCTCCATTCCATTCCATTCTGCTACATTCCATTCCTCTCCGTCTGCTCCATTCCATTCCATTCCATTCCACTACATTTGCTCCATTCCACCCCGTTACATTCCACTCCATTCCATTCCATTCCGTTCCATTCCTTTCCGCTACATTCACCTCCATTCCATTTTATTCCGTTCCACTACATTCCGCTACACTGCATTCCATTCCATTTCATTTCATGTGGCTACATTCCAGTCCTATCCATTCCATTTCATTCCTTTCCAGTCCATTCCACTATATTCTTTTCGATTCCATTCCATTCCATTCCGCTACATTCCATTCCATTCCATTCCATTCCATTCCTTTCCGCTACATTCTATTCCACTCCATTCTCCTCCATTGTATTCTGCTATAATCTGCTCCAATTCATTCCATTACGCTATATTCCATTCTGCTACATTACGGACCATTCCATTCCATTCCTCTACATTCCATTCCTCTACATTTTCTCCATTCCATTCCATTCCACTACATTCCATTCCACTCCATTCCACTCCACTGCATTCCATTCCATTCCATTCACCTGCACTCGACTCCATTCCAATCCATTCCATTCCATTCCATTCAACTACATTCCAATCCATTCCATTCCATTCCACTCCATTCCGCTACATTCCGCTCTATTTCATTCCATTCCCTTCTATTCCATACTGCTCCAACCGTGCAACTCCATTCCATTCGATTCCATTCCACTCCACTACATTCCATTCCATTCTGCTACTTTCCACTCCATTCCAATCCATTCCATTCCATTCAATTCTGCTACATTCCATTCCAATCCATTCATTTCCATTCCGATACAATCCTCTACATTCCTTTCCATTCCATTCCATTCCATTTATTCCACTACATTCCACTACATTCCATTCCATTCCATTGTGCTACATTCCGTTCCATTCAATTCAATTCCGTTCCATTCCATTCTGCTACATTCCATTCCAATCCATCCATTCCATTCCGCTACATTCTACTTCATTCCATTCCATTTCTTTCCATTCTGCTACATTCCATTCCATTCCCTTCCATGCAGCCACATTCCAGTCCTATCCATTCCATTGCCTTCTGTTCCATTCCTTTCCATTCCATTCCACTATATTCCTTTTGATTTCATTCCATTCCATGCTGCTACATTCCATTCCATTCCGCTACATTCTATTCCACTCCATTCCGCTCCATTCTGTTCTGCTACATTCTTCTCCAATTCATTCCATTCCGCTATATTCCATTCTGGTACATTACGGTTCATTCCATTCCATTCCTCTGCATTCATATCCGCTACATTTGCTCCATTCCATCCATGCCGCTACATTCCATCCCGTTCCATTTCGCTCCACTCCATTTCATTCTGTTCGATTCCATTCCACTGCACTCAGCTCCATTCCAATTCATTCCTTTCCATTCCATTCCATTCCACTACATTCCGCTCTATTCCATTCCATTCCATTCCATTCCATTCCTGTACATTCCGTTCCATTTAATTCCATTCCGTTCTATTCGATTCCACTCGATTCGGCTCAATACCATTCCATTCCCTTCCATTCCTCTCTCCTCCATTCCATTCCATTCCATTCTGCTACTTTCCACACCATAACATTCCATTCCATTCAATTCCGCTACATTCTATTCCAATCCATTCATTTCCATTCTGATACAATCCGCTAAATTCCTTTCCATTCCATTCCATTTATTCCACTACATTCCACTACATTCCATTCCATTCTGCTACATTCCATTCCATTTCATTCCATTACATTCCATTTCAATCCATTCCATTCCATTCTGCTACATTCCACTCCATTTCATTGAATTCCATTTCATTATATTCTGCTACAATTCCATTCCATTTATTCCGGTACATTCTGATACATTCCATTCCATTACATTCCCCTACATTCCGTTCCATTCCATTGCATTTTATTCTGCTACATTCCTTTCAATTCCTTTCCATTCCATTCCATTCCACTACATTCCTTTCCATTTCATTATATTCCATTCTATTCCATTCCATTTTGCTCCATTCCATTCCTTTCCATTGCGTTGGATTCCATTGCATTCTGCTATATTCCCTTCTGGTCCATTTCGCTAAAATCCACTCCATTCAATTGCATTCCATTCCGCTACATTCCAACCCATCCCATTCCATTCCATTCCGTTCCGCTGCATTCCATTCCATTCCATTCCATTCCATTCCACTGCATTCTGCTCCATTCCTTTCCATTCATTTCCATTCCACTAAATTCCATTCCATTTCACTACATTCCGTGCCTTTCCATTCCATTCCGCTACATTCCATTCAATACCATCCCATTCCATTGCGCTACATTCCATTCCATTCCATTGCGTTAATTCCATTCCATTCCATTCTATTCCATTCCATTCCGCTACATTCCATCCCATTCTATTCTAGTCCATTCCATTGGTTTCCATTCCGCTACCTTCAGCTCCATTCCATTCCTTTACTCTGTTTTCTATTCTGCTACATTCTGTTCCATTCCATTCCATTCCGCTACATTCCATTCCTCTCCCTCCACTCCATTGAATTCCGCTACATTTGCTCCATTCCATCCCGTTACATTCCTCTGCATGCCATTCCATTCCGTTCCATTCCTTTCCACTACATTCAGCTCCATTCCATTTTATTCCATTCCACTGCATTCCGCTACATTCCATTCCATTCCATTTCATGTGTCTACATTCCAGTCCTATCCATTCCATTCCATTCCTTTCCATTCCATTCCACTATGTTGCTTTTGATTCCATTCCATTCCATTCCACTACATTCCATTCCATTTCATTCCACTACATTCTATTCCACTCCATTCTCCTCCATTGTATTCTGCTATATTCTGCTCCAATTCATTCCATTCCGCTATATTCCATTCTGCTACATTATGTTCCACTCCATTCCATTCCTCTGCATTCCATCCCGCTACATTTGCTCCATTCCATTCCATTCCGCTACATTCCATTCTACTCCATTCTGCTACACTCAATTCCATTCCTTTCCATTCCATTCTGCTGCACTCAGCTCCATTCCAATCCATTGGATTCCATTCCATTCCACTACATTCCGCTCCATTCCATTCCATTCCACTCCATTCCACTACATTCCACTCCATTGCATTCCATTCCCTTCTATTCCAACCCACTCCATTCCGTGCAATTCCATTCCATTCCATTCCACTCCACAACATTCCATTCCATTCCATTCTGCTGCTTCCCACTCCATTCTATTCCATTTCATTCCATTCAATTCTGCTACATTCCATTCCAAATCATTCATTTCCATTCCGATACAATCCACTACATTCCTTTCCATTCCATTACATTTATTCCTCTACATTCCACTACATTCCATTCCATTCCATTTGATTGTGCTACATTCCGTTCATTTCGATTCAATTCCATTCCATTCCATTCTGCTACATTCCATTCCAATCCATCCATTCCATTCCGCTACATTCCACCCCACTCCATTCCATTCCATTCCATTCCGCTACATTCCATTCCAATCCATTCCATTCCACTACATTCCAATCCATTCCATTCCGCTAAATTGCATTCCATTCAATTCTATTCCATTCCATTCACCTCCATTCCATTCCATTCCTCTGCTTTCCATTCTGCTACATTCTGCTCCATTCCATTCCGCTCCATTCCATTCCGCTCCATCTGCTCCATTCCATTCCATTCCATTTCATTCCGCTACATTTGCTCCATTCCATTCCATTCTATGCCGTTACATTACACTCAATTCCATTCTATTCCCTTCCTTCCTTTCCACCTACATTCAGCTCAGTTCCATTTTTTCCATTCCATTCCGTTGCATTCCGTTCTGCTACATTCCATTCCGATAAAGTCCAATCCGTTCCATTCCATTCCATGCAGCTACATTCCAGTCTTATCCATACCATTCCTTTCTCTTGCATTCCTTTCCATTCCATTCCACTATATTCCATTCCATTGGGCTGCATTCCATTCCTTTCTATTCCATTCTGCTACATTCTATTACATTACATTTTACTTCATTCTATTCTGCTACATTCTGCTCAAATTCATTCCATTCCGCTATATTCCATTCTGTTACATTACGGTCCATTCCATTCCATTCTTCTGCATTCCATTCCGCTACATTCTGCCCCATTCCATTCCATTCCGTTACATTCCATTCCACTCCATTTCGGTCCACTCCTTTCCTTTCAGATCCATTCCATTCTGCTGCACTCAGTTCCATTCCAATCCATCCCATTCCATTCCATTCTGCTACATTCCACTCCATTCCATTCCATTCCATTCCATTGCATTCCGCTACATTCCATTCCAATGCATTCATTGCCATTCTAATACAATCCGCTACATTCCGTTCCATTCCATTCCATTTATTCCTCTACATTCCACTACATTCCATTCCGTTCCATTCTGCTACATTCCATTCCATTCCATTCCAATCCATTCCACTACATTCCATTTCATTCCATTCCATTTATTCTGGTACATTCTGATACATTCAATTACATTCCATTCCGCTACATTCTATTCCATTCAATTCAATTCTGCTACATTCCATTCCAATTCATTCCATTCCATTCTGCTACATTACACTCCTTTCCATTCCATTCCATTCCACTACATTCCATTCCATTCCATTTATTCTGGTACATTCTGATATATTCAATTGCATTCTATTCCACTACATTCCATTCCATTCCATTCTGCTACATTCCATTCCATTCCGCTACATTCCATTCCATTCTATTCCATTCCACTGCATTCCATTTGGCTACATTCCATTTCAATCCATACCATTCCATTCCATTCCGTTCAGCTGCATTCCATTCCATTAGATCCCTCTACATTCTGCTACATTCTATTCCATTCCACCACATTCCATTCCATTCCTTTCCTTTCCATTCTTCTTCATTCCACTACATTTCATTTCATTCCCTTCCATTCTGATACATTCCATTCCATTCCTCTACATTCCATCCCATCCCATTCCATTCCATTCCATTGCATTCCATTCCAGTACATTGCATTCCGCTCTATCCGCTCCATTCCATTCCATTGCGTTCCACTACGTTTGCTCCATTCCAACCCGTTACATTCCACTCCATTCAATTCCATTCGGTTCCATTCTTTTCCACTACGTTCAGCTCCATTCCATTCTATTGCATTCCACTACATTCTGCTACATTCCATTCCATTCCGCTACATTCCACACCATTTCATTCCATTCCTTGTGGCTACATTCCAGTCCTATCCATTCGATTTCATTCCTTTCCATTCCATTCCACTATATACCTTTCGATTCCATTCCATTTCGCTACATTCCATTCCATTCCATTCCATTCCGCTTCATTCTATTCCGCTCCTTTCCACTCCATTCTATTCTGCTACATTCGGCTCCAATTCATTCCATTCCGCTTTATTCCATTCTGCTACATTATGGTCTATCCCATTCCAGTCCTTTGCATTCCATTCCGCTCATTTGATCCATTCCATTCCATTCTGCTACATTCCATTCCACTCCATTCCATTCCATTCCGTTCCTTTGCATTCTGCTGCACTCAGCTCCATTCCCATCCATTCCATTCCACTACATTCTGCTCTATTCCATTCCTTTCCACTCCATTCCACTACATTCCGCTACTTTTCATTCTATTCTATTACATCCCGCTCCATTCCGTGCAATTCCATTCCATTCCCTTCCATTCCACTCCACTATATTCCATTCCAATCTATTCATTTCCATTCTAATACAATCCGCTACATTCCTTTCCATTCAATTTTATTTTTTCCGCTACATTCCACTACATTCCATTCCATTCCATTCGCTATATTCCATTCCATTCCATTCCATTCCATTCCATTCCAATCCATGCCACTACATTCCATTCCATTCCATTTGTACAATGAATGTACAATCTGATACATTCAAATATATTCCTTTCTGATAAATTCCATCCTTTCCATTGCATTCTGCTACATTCCATTCTAATCCATTCCATTCCATTCCGCTACATTCAACTCCATTCCATTCCATTCCATTCCATTCCATTCTATTCCATTCCACTACATTCCATTCCATTTAATCCGGTACATTTTGAAACATTCAATTACATTCCATTCCGCTACATTCCGTTCCATTCCATTCCACTCTATTCCGGTACATTCCATTCCATTCCACTACATTCCATTCCATTCCATTCCATTCTATTCCATTCCATTGCATTCCATTTCGCTTCATTCCTTTTCAATCCATACCATTCCATTCAATTCCATTCGGCTGTATTCCATTCTGTTCGATTCCACTACATTCTGCTCCATTCTATTTCATTCCAATACATTCTATTCCATTCCACTACATTCCATTTCTTTCCATTCCACTCCATTCCACTACATTTCATTCCATTCCCTTCCATTCCACTACATTCTATTCCATTCCTCTAAATTCCCTCCCATTCCATTCCATTGCATTCCATTCCACTACATTCCATTCCATTCCATTCCATTCTGCTACATTCCATTCCATTTCATTATATTCCATTCCATTCCATTCCACTACATTCCATTCCATTCCATTGCATTGGATTCCATTGCATTTCTCTACTTTCCCTTCCAGTCCATTTCACTGCAATCCACTCCATTCAATTCCATTCCTTTCTGCTGCATTCCATCCCATTGCATTCCAATCCGCTGCATTCCATTCCATTCCATTCTACCATATTCTGTTCCATTCCATTCCATTCCACTAAATTCCATTCCATTTCACTACATTCCTTTCCATTCCATTCCATTCCGCTACATTCCATTCAATTCCATTCCTTTCCATTGTGCTACATTCCATTCCATTCCTTTCCATCGTGCTAAATTGCATTCCAATCCATTCTTTCCATTTCATTCTGCTACATTTCATCCCATTAAATCCCATTCCAATGCATTGCACTCCATTACGCTACATTCAGCTTCATTCCATTCCATTCCTCTGCTTCCCATTCTGCTACATTCTGCTCCATTCCATTCCATACCGCTACATTTCATTCCACTCCGTCCGCTCCATTCCATTCCACTCAACTCCGCTACATTTGCTCCATTCCATCCCGTTACATTCCACTCCATTCCATTCCATTCAGTTCTATTCCTTTCTGCTACGTTCAGCTCCATTCCATTCTATTCCGTTACACTACATTCCACTACATTCCATTCCGCTACATGCCATTCCCTTTCATTCCATTCCATGTGGCTACATTCCAGTCCTATCCATTCCATTCCATTCCTTTCCATTCCATTCCACTATATTCCGTTTGATTCCATTCCCTTCCATTCTGCTACATTGCATTCCATTCCGCTACATTCTATTCCACTGCATTCCACTCCATTCACTTCTGCTACTTTCTGCTCCAATTCATTGCATTCTGCTATATTCCATTCTGCTACATTACGGTCCATTCCATTCCATTCCTCTGCATTCCATTCTGCTAAATTTGCTCCATTCCAGTCCATTCTGCTACATTCCATTCTGCTCCATTCCGCTCCACTCCAATCCATTCCGTTCCATTTCATTCCACTACACTCAGCTCCATTCCAATCCATTCTATTCCATTTCATTCCAGTACATTCCGCTCCATTCCATTCCACTTCATTCCGCTCCATTTCATTCCATTCCCTTCTATTCCATCCCACTCCATTCCGTGCAGTTCCATTCCATTCCATTCCACTCCGCTACATTCCATTCCATTCCATTCTGCTACTTTCCACTCCTTTCCATTCCATTCCATTCCATTCAATTCTGCTACATTCCTTTCCAATATATTCATTTCCATTCCGATACAATCCGCTACATTCCTTTCCATTCCATTCCATATATTACGCTACATTCCACTCCATTCCATTCCATTCCATTCTGCTACATTCCGTTCCATTCGATTCCATTCGATTCCATTCCATTGCATTCCATTCCATTCCATTCCATTCCATTCTGCTACTTTCCACTTCATTCCATTCCATTCCATTCCATTCCATTCCGCTACATTCCATTCCATTCCATTCTGCTACATTCCGCTACATTGCATTCCATTCCATTTCTTTCCATTCCGCTAAATTCCATTCCATTCCATACCATTCCATTCCACTTCATGCCATTCCATCCCATTCCATTTCATTCCATTTCGCTACGGTCAATTCCACTCGATTCTGCCCTATTCCATTACGTTACATTCTGTTCCAATCCATTCCATTCTGCTACATTCCATTCTGCTACATTATGCTCCATTCCATTCCATTCTGATGCATTCCATGGCTCTCCATTCTGCTCTATTCCATTCCACTCTGTTCCATTCCATTCCGCTCCACTCAGCTCCATTCCAATCCATTCCATTCCAATCAAATTCTGCTACATTTCATCCCATTCCATTTCATTCCATTCCACAACATTCCACTCCATTCTATTCCATTCCAGTCTGCTACGTTCCATTCAAATCCATTCATTTCCACTTTGATACAATGCACTACAGTCCCTTCCATTCCATTCCATTTATTCCACTACGTTCCATTCCATTCCATTCCATTCTGATACATTCCATTCAATTCCACTCCACTCCATTGCATTCCATTCCACTACATTCCCTACCATTCCATTCCATTTATTCCTCTACATTCTGATACATTCATTTACATTCCATTCCGCTACATTCTTGTCCATTCCATTCCATTCCATCCTGCTACATTCCATTCCATTCCATTCCATTCCATTCTGCTACATTCTATTGCATTACATTCCATTCTATTACATTCCATTGCATTCCATTTCTTTACATTCCATTTCAACCCATTCCATTCCACTGCATTCCATTCCATTAGATTCCGCTACATTCTGCTCCATTCCATTCCTTTCCACTACTTTCCATTCCATTCCACTTCATTCCGTTCTTTTCCATTCCACTCCATTCCGCTACAATCCATTCCATTCCGCTACATACCATCCCATTCCATTCCATTCTGCTACATTCCATTCAATTCCTTTCCATTCCACTACATTCCATTCCATTCCATTTCATTCCGCTACATTCCATTCCATTTCATTATATTCCAGTCCATTCCGCTACATTCCATTCCATTCCATTCCGCTGGATTCGATTGCATTCCTCTATATTCCCTTCCAATCCATTTTGCTACAATCTGCTCCATTCAATTTCATTCCATTCTGCTACATTCCATCCCATTCCATTCCATTCAGCTGCATTCCGTTCCATTCAATTCCACTGCATTCTGTTCCATTCCATTCCATTCCATTCCACTAAGTTGCATTCCATTTCACTACATTCCGTGTCTTTCCATTCCATTCCATTCCGCTACATTCCATTCGATCTATTCCATTCCATTGTGCTACATTCCATTCCATTTCATTCCATTGCGGTAAATTGCATTCCATTCCATTCTATTCCATTCCTTTGCGCTGCATTCTATCCCATTCCATTCCATTCCATTCCATTTCATTCCATTCCGCTACATTCAGCTCCATTCCATTTCATTCCTCTGCTTTCCATTCTGCTATATTCTGCTCCTTTCCATTCTATTCCACTCCATTCCATTCCTTTCCATTCCATTCAGCTACATTTGCTCCTTTCCATCCCATTCCATTCCACTCCATTCCATTCCATTCCGTTCCATTCCTTTCCACCATATTCAGCTCCATTCCATTGTATTCAGTTCCACTACATTCCGTGACATTCTATTCTGATCCATTCCATTCCACTACATTCCATTCCATTCAATTCCCTTCTATGCGGCTACATTCCAGTCCTATCCATTCCATTCCATTGCATCGTTTCCATTTCATTCCACTATATTCCTTTTGATTCCATTCCATTCCATTCTGCTTCATTCCATTCCAATCCATTCCATTCTGCTACATTCTATTCCACTACATTTTGTTCCATTCTATTCTGCTACATTCTGCTCCAATTCATTCCATTCCGCTATATTCCATTCTTCTTCATTACGGTCCATTCCATTCCATTCCTCTGCATTCCATTCCGCTACACTTGCTCCATTCTATTCCATTCCGCTCCATTCCATTCCGCTCCATTCCGCTCCACTCCATTCCATTCTGTTCCATTCCATTCCGCTGCAATCAGATCCATTCCAATCCATTCCATTCCACTACATTACGCTCCATTCCATTCCATTCAATTCCATTCCATTCCTCTACATTCTGCTCCATTTTATTCCATTTCGTTTTATTCCATTCTGTTCTGCTGCATTCCATTCCATTCCATTCTGCTACTTTCCGCTGCATTCCATTCCATTCCCTTTTTTGCATTCGGCTACATTCCCTTCCATTCCATTCCATTCCATTCCATTCTGCTACATTGCATTCCATTCCATTCCAATCCATTCCATTTAGCTACATTCCATTGCATTCCATTCCATTCCAATGCATTCCATTCTGCTACATACTATTCCACTCTATTCCGCTCCATTCCGTTCTGCTACATTCTGCTCCATTCCATTCCATTCCGCTATATTCTATTCTGCTACATTACGCTCCACTCCATTCCATTTCGCTGCATTCCTTTCCGCTACATTCAGTTCCAATGCATTCCATTCCATTCCATTCCGTTCCATTCCATTCCACTTCATTCTGCTCCATTCCATCCCATTCGATTCCAATCCATTCCACTCCATTCCATTTCATTCCATTCAATTCTACTCTGCTACATTTCATTCCATTCCATTCCATTCCTTTGCATTCCATTCCGATACAATCTGCTATATTCCAATCCATTTCATTCAGTTTATTCCACTACATTCCGCTACATTCCATTCCATTACATTCAATTCTGCTACATTCTGTTCCATTCCATTCCGTTCCATTCCATTCCATTCCACTCTTTTCCATTCCATTACTTTCCATTCCATTCCATTTCAGTACATTCCATTCCATTCCATTCCATTTCAATCCACTGCATTCTCTACCATTCCATTGCTCTCCATTGCTTTCCGCTACATTTCGCTCCGTTCCATTCCATTCCACTGCATTCCTTTCTGCTCCATTCTACTCCATTCTATTCCATTATGCTACATTCCATTCCGCTCCATATGCTCAATTAAATTTCATTCCATTCCATTCTGCTACATTCAGCTCCATTCCATTCCATTCCCTTAAATCCTGCTAAATTCCATTCCATTTCACAACATTCCATTGCATTTCATTCCATTCCTTTACATTGTGCTACATTCCATTCTATTCTATTCCATTCTGCTACATTCCCTTCCACTCCATTCCGCTACTATCCACTCCATTCCATTCCACTCCATTCCGTGACATTCCATCCCATTCCATTCCATTCAATTCCTCTACATTCCATTGCATTCCTTTACATTCCGATACATTCCATTCCATTTCATTTCATTCCACTACATTTTATTACTTTCCATTCCATTTCATTCTTCTATATTCCACTCTTTTCCATTCCATTCAGCTACATTCCATCCCATTCCATTCCATTCCATTCCATTCCTCTACATACCATTCCATTCCTTTCCATTCCGCTACATTCCATTCCATTCCTCTACATTCCATTCCATTACTTTCCATTTATTTACATTCTGATACTTTGTCCTCCGTTCCATTCAATTGCATTCCACTCCTTTCCATTCCATTCCATTCCATTCTATTCTGCTACCTTCAATTCCATTCCATTACATTCAATTCCAGTCCGCTACATTCCATTCCATTTCATTCCGTTATGTTCCCTTCCACCCCATTTTATTCCATTCCAATCCATTCTATTCAATTCTATTCCATTCCGCTACATTCCATTCCAATCCATTCTGCTACATTCTGCTACATTGCATTCCATTTCTTTTCTTTCCATAACGCTATATTCCATTCCACTCCATTCCCTTCCATTCCTCTACAATCTATTCCTTTTCTTTCCATTCCATTCTGCTACATTTCACTACATTTCATTCCATTCCATTTCTTTCCATTCCTCGAAATTCCATTCGTTTCCCTTCCATTCCATTTCGCTACATTCCATTCCATTCCTTTCCATTGCACTCTGGTACATTCCATTCCATTCCTTTCCATTCCATTTTATTCCGCGAAATTCCCTTCTACTCTGTTCCATTCCATTCCCTTCCATTCTGCAACATTCCATTTCATTCCATTGCTTTCCATTCCATTCCACTACATTCCATTCCATTCCATTAGGATACATTCCATTTCATTCCATTCCATTATGCTTCATTCCATTCCATTGCATTCCATTCCATTCTGCTACATTCCATTCCATACCTTTCCATTCTGCTACATTCCATTCCATTCCATTCCATTCCACTACATACAATTCGATTCAATTCCTTTGCGCTACATTCCATTCCATTACATTCCGCTAGATTCCATTACATTCAGCTACATTCCATTCCACTCCATTCCGCTCCAGGCCTCTCCATTCCATTCCATTCCATTTCGTGACATTCCATTCCAATACATTGCGCCACATTACGTTCCATTGCATTCTGATCTGCTACATTCCTTTCCATTCCATTCCTTTACCTTCTGCTTCATTCCATTCTATTCTATTCCATTCCGCTGAATTCAATCCCATTCCATTCCATTCCATTCCGCTACATAATATTGCACTCCATTCCACTCCATTTCCATTCTGCTACATTCCGCTACATTGAATTCCATTCCATTTCTTTCCATTACACTAAATTCCAATCCATTCCATTCCCTTCCATTTCACTACATTCCATTCCATTCCTTTCCATTCCACTCTGCTAAATTCTGCTACATTGCATTCCATTCCATTTCTTTCCTTTACTCTAATTTCCATTCCATTGCATTCCGTTTCGCTGCATTGCATTCCAGTCCTTTCCATTGCACTCTGGTACATTCCATTCCATTCCTTTGCATTCCATTTTATTTCGCGAAATTCCCTTCTATTCTGTCCCATTCGATTTCCTTCCATTCCACAATATTCCATTTCATTCCATTCCTTTCCATTCCATTCCGCTATATCCCATTGCATTCCATTAGGCTACATTCCCTTCCATACCATTCTATTACGCTACATTCCATTCCATTCCGCTACATTCCATCCCATCCCATTCCATTCTGCTACATTCCATTCCATTCCATTCCACCACATACCATTCCATTCCATTCCATTCTGCTACATTCCATTCCATTCCATTCCACCACATACCATTCCATTCCATTCCATTCTGCTACATTCCATTCCATTACATTACATTCCGCTAGATTCCATTCCATTCAGCCACATTCCATTCCACTCCATTCCTCTACAATCCACTCTAATCCAATCCATTTCATTTCGCGACATTCCATTCCATTCAAATACATTCCACTACATTCCATTCCATTCTATTCTGATCCACTACATTCCTTTCCATTCCATTCCTTTACCTTCCGCTTCATTCCATTCTATTCCATTCCACTCTGCTGCATACCATCTTAGTCCATTCCATTCCATTCCGCTACATAATATTCCACTCCAATCCACTCCATTCCCTTCTGTTCCATTCCATTCCATTCCATGTCTTTCCATGACGCTAAATTCCATTCCATTCAATTCCCTTCCATTTCGCTTCATTTCATTCCATTCCTTTCCATTCCATTCTGATAAATTCCTGTACATTGCATTCCATTCCATTTCTTTCCATTCCTCTAAATTCCATTCCATTTTGCTGCATTCAATTCCATTCCTTTCCATTCCACTCTGTACATTCCATTCCATTCCTTTACCTTCAATTATATTCCTTCACATTCCCTTCTATTCCGTTCCATTCCATTCCATTATGCAATATTCCGGTACATTCCATTCCATTCCATTGGGCTACATTCCATTCCATTATGCTACATTACATTCCATTGCATTCCATTCCCCTACCTTCCTTTCTATTCCATTCCATTCCATTCTATTCTGCTACATTCAACTCCATTCCATTCCATTCCTCTACATTCCATTCTATTCCTTTCCATTCCATTCCAATACAATCTGATACATTCCATCCCGTTTCATTCCATTTATTCCACTACATTCCACTACATTCCCCTACATTCCATTCCATTCCTTTCCATTCACTTCTACTACATTCCATTCCACTCCATTCCATTCCATTGCATTCCTTTCTGCTCCGTTCCATTCCATTCTTTCCATTCCATTCTACTTCATTCCATTCCATTCCTTTCCATTGCATTCCGCTACATTCTATACCATTCCATTCCACTCCATTGCATTCCGCTACATTTTGCTTCATTCCATTCCGCTGCATTCCATTCTGCTATATTCTGCTCCATTCCATTCCGCTGCATTCCATTCCACACCATACACTCAATTCCATTTCATTCCATTCCATTCCACTACATTCAGCTCCACTCCATTCCCTTCCTTTAAATTCCACTAAATTCCATACCATTCCGCAACATTCCATTGCATTCCATTCCATTCCTTTACATTACGCTACATTCCTTTCTATTCCATACCATTCTGCTACATTCCCTTTCACACCATTCCGCTACTATCCGCTCCATACAATTTTACTCCATTGGACTACATTCCATTCCATTACTTTCCATTCCATTCTGCTGCATTCCGCTACATTGCACTCCATTCCATTTCTTTCCATTCCTCTAAATTCCATTCCATTCCATTTCGCTGCATTCCATTCCATTTCTTTCCTTTGCACTCTGTTACATTCCATTCCATACTTTTACATTCCATTTTATTCCACGACATTCCCTTCTATTCTGTTCCATTCCATTCCCTTCCACTTCACAACATTCCATTTCATTCCATTGCTTTCCATTCCATTCCACTACATTCCATTCCATTCCATTAGGCTACATTTCATTACTTTCTATTCCATTACGCTACATTTTGTTCCATTGCATTCCATTCCATTCCACTACATTCTATTCCATTCCATTCTTTTCTATTCTTCTACCTTCCATTCCATTCCATTCCACTACATAACATTTATTCCATTCCATTCCACTACGTTCCATTCCATTCCATTCAATTCCATTCCACTACATTCCATTCCATTCCTCTACATTCCATTCCACTCCATTCGGCTACAATCCGCTCCATTCCATTTCGCAACATTCCATTCCATTCCAATACATTCTGCTACATTTCATTCCATTCCATTCCAATCCCTACATTCCGTTCAATTCCATTCCTTTACATTACTCTTTATTCCATTCTATTCCATTCCATTCCGCTACATTCCATCCCATTCCATTCCGCTATATAGTATTCCATTCTATTCCTCTCCATTCCTTTCTGCTACATTCCACTACATTGCCTTCCATTCCATTTCTTTCCATTATGCTAAATTCCATTCCATTCCATTCCCTTCCATTTCGCTACATTCCATTCCATTCCTTTCCATTCCATTCTGCTACACTGCGCTACATAGCATTCCATTCCATTTCTTTCAATTCCGCTCAATTCCATTCCATTCCATTCCATTTCTCTGCATTCCATTACAATCCTTTCCATTCCAGTCTGACACATTCCATTCCATTCCTTAACCTTCAATTATATTCAACGACATTCCCTTCTATTCCATTCCATTCTATTCCATTCCATTCCACTCTGCAACATTCTGGTACATTCCATTTCATTCCATTATACTACATTCCATTCCATTCTACTCCATTATGCTACATTCCATTCCATTGCATTCCATTCCATTCTGCTACATTCCATTCCATTCCATTCTGCTACCTTCCATTCCATTCCATTCCACTACATACGATTCCATTACATTCGATTTCGCTACATTCCATTCCATTCTATCCACTACATTCCATTCCATTCCATTGCATTCCGCTATATTCCATTCAATTTCGCCCTCCTCCATTCCACTCCATTCCGCTACAATCCACTCCATTCCATTCTATTCCATTCCGTGATTTTCCATTCATTCCAATACATTCCATTACCTTCCATTCCATTCCATTCCACTACATTCTATCCCATTCCATTCCATTCCATTAAATTCCATTCCATTCTTTACATTCTGATACACTCCATCCCATTCCATTCCATTCCATTGCATTCCTCTACATTCCATTCCATACCTTTACATTCCGCTACAATCTATTCCATTCCGCTGCATTCCATTCCATTCCATTGCAATCCCTTCTGCTCCATTCCATTTCGCTGCATTCCATTCCATTCCAATCCATTCAATTCTATTCCACTATATTCCATTCCATTCCTTCTAATTCATTCTGCTACATTTCATTCCATTCCATTCCATTCCATTCCACTACATTCCAATCCATTCCATTCCATTCCACTCCACTACATTCCATTCCCTTCCATTCTGCCACATTCCATTAAACACCCTTCTGCTCCATTTCATTCATATCGGCAACATTCCATTCCATTCCATTTTGCTCCATTTCGTTCCATTTCATTCCGCTGCATTCCATCGCATTCCAGTCAGCTACACTCTTCTCCATTCCATTGCATTCCACTACATTGCATTACTTTCCATTCAGCTACATTCCATTCCACTCCACTAAATTCCATCCCGTTCCATTCCATTCCATTCCATTGCATTCCTCTACATTGCATTCCATCCCTTTGCATTCCGCTACATTCCATTCCAATCCGCTAAATTCCATTCCATTCCATTCCATTTTGCTACATTCCATTCGATTCCAATCCATTCAAATCTACTCCGCTACATCCCATTCTACTCCATTTTATTCCATTCCACTCCATTCTTCTACCTTCCAATCCAATCTGATACATTCTGCTACTTTGCATTCCATTCCATTTCTTTCCATTCCACTAAATTCCATTAAATTCCATTCAATTCCCTTCCACTACATTCTGTTCCGTTATTTTTCATTCCATTCTGATTAACTTCATTCCATTCCTCTCCATTCCATTATATTTCGCGACATTCCCTTCCATTCCATTCCATTCCATTACGCAACATTCCATTCCATTCCTTTCCATTCCACTCTGGTACATTCCATTCCATTTCAGTAGGCTACATTCCATTCCATTCCGCTACATTCTATTCTATTCCATTCCAATCCAGTGTGCTACATACTATTCCATTCCTTTACATTCCATTCCATTCCATTCCATTCTATTCCTCTACATTCCATTCCATTCCATGCAGCTACATTCCATTCCATTCCGCTATATTCCATTCCACTCCATTCCGCTACACTCTGCTCCATTACCTTCCATTCCATTCCGTGACATTCCATTCCAATCCAATCCATTCCATTCCACTACATTCTGCTCCATTCCATTCCATTCCATTCCATTCCACTACTTTCCATTCCATTCCATTCTGCTACATACCATTCCGATATATTCCATTCCATTCCATTCAATTTCACTATTCTATTTAAATCCATTACATTCCATTTTATTCCACTTCATTCCATTCCTTTCCTATCAAATCAATTCCATTCCGTTACATTTCATTCCATTCCATTCTGCTACATTTCATTCCGTTCCATTCCATTCCATTCGGCTACATTCCATTCCATTCCATACTATTCCATTCTGCTATATTCTGCTACATTCCAATCCATTCCATTCCATTCTATTACATTCCTTTCCCTTCCGTTCTGGTACATTCCATTCCATTATAATATGTGACAATCCCGTCCATTCCATTCTATCCATTCCTCTCCATTCTGCTCCATGCCATTCCATTCCATTCAATTCCATTCCACTCCGCTACATTCTATTCCATTCTAGGTCATTCCATTCTGCTAAATTCCACTCCATTCCATTCTAATACAATCCATTCCATTCCATTCCATTCTTATACGATCCGCTACATTCCATTCCATTCCATGTATTCCGCTACATACCATTCCATCCCATTCCTCTACATTCCATTCCATTCCATTCCGTGCCACTACATTCAATTCTATTCAATTACGTTTCATTCCATTCCATTCCATACCATTCCATTCCATTCTGCTGCATTCCATTCTGCTACATTCTGCTAATAACCATTCCATTCCATTGTTCTACATTCCATTCCATTCCATGCAGCTGCATTCCACTCCATTCCATTCCATTCCATGCTGCTACATTACATTCCTTTCCATTCCATTCCACTGCTCCATTGCATTCCATTCTAATGCATTCCATTCCTCTCCATTCCACTCTATTCCATTCCATTCAGTTCAATTCCATTCCGCTATACTAAATTCCATTCCAGTCCATTCCGTTCCATTCCATTCCACTACATTCTACTCCATTCCTTTCCATTCCAATCCATTACACTCTGCTACATTCCATTCCTTTCCATTTCATTCCATTCTGCTATATTCCACTGCATTCGATTCCATTCATTCCATTCCATTCTGCTACATTCCATTCCATTACTATAAATTCCACTACATTCCAATCCAATCCATTCCATTTATAGCGCTACATTCCGTTGAATTCCATTCCATTCCATTCCATTCCACTCCTTTCGATTCCATTGAATTTCATTCCATTCCATACCATTACATTTCAATACATTCCATTCCATTCCATTCCGCTACATTCCATTCCCTTCCATTCTGCAACAATTCATTAAATACCATTCCTCTCCATTCCATTCAATTCCGCTATATTCCATTGCATTTCCTTTTGCTACATTCCACTTATCCCATTCTGCTGCTTTCCATTCCATTCCAGTTCGCTACATTCTGCTCCATTCCATTCCAGTACATCACATTCAATTCGATTCTGATACATTCCATTGCTTTCCATTGCACTACGTTCCATTCCATTCCATTCCGCTACATTCCTTTCCATTCCATTCCATTCCATTCTGCTACATTCCATTCCATTCCATTGCACTACATTCCATTCCATTCATCTATATTCCATTCCATTCCATTCCATTCTGTTTCATTCCGATACATTTCATTCTATTCGATTTCTTTCCTTCCTCTACTTTCCATTCCATTCCATTCCACTCCAATCCATTACATTCTCCTACATTCTTTTCCATTCCATTCTGGTACATTCCATTCCATTCCAATCCTTTACATTACGCGACATTCCATTCCATTCTGACACGTACCATTCCATTTCATTCCACTACATTCCTTTCCATTTCAATCCATTCCGCTATATTCCATTTCGTACCATTCAATTCCATTCCATTCCATTCCCCTGCATTCCATTCCATTTCCCTACTTCCATTACTTTACAATCCTTTTTTTCTGCTACATTCCATTTCATTCTATTCTGCTACATTCCATTCCATTATATTCTATTCCATTCCGATACAATCCGCTACATTCCATTCCATTCCTTTCCATTTATTCCGCTACATTCCATTCTGTGCCATTCCATTCCATACCATTCCATTCCACTACATTTCATTCCATTCCATTACGTGCCATTCCATTCTATTCCATTCCATTATATTCCATTTCATTGCATTCCATTCTGCTACATTCCGTTACAATCCATTCCATTCCATTCCATTGCATTCCATTCCATGCCATTCCATCCAGCTACATTCCATTCCATTCTATTCCATGCCACTACATTCCATTCCATTCCATTCCACTACATTCCATTCCACTACTTTCCATCCCATCCCATTGCATTCATTTCCATTGAATTCTTCTACATTCCATTCCATTCCTTTCCATTCCATTCCATTCCACTACATTCCATTTGTTTCCATTCCATTCCATTCCTCTTCATTCCATTACGTTACATTCCATTCTGCTATATTCTATTCCTCTCGATTCTGCTTCATTCCATTACGTTACATTTCGCTCCATTACATTCCTCTGCTACATTCCATTCTGCTACTTTACGCTCCCTTCCATTCCATTCTTATGCGTTCCACTCGTCTCCATTCCATTCCATTCTGCTACATTCAAATCCATTCCACTGCATTCCATTTCATTACATTCTGCTCCATTCCATTTCATTCCACTACATTACACTCCACTCCATTCCATTCTGTTCCATTCTATTCCGCTACATACTACTCCATTCCTTTCCATTCCGCTCCATTCCACTCTGCTACATTCCATTCATTCCATTCTGCTATATTCCATTCCATTCCATCCATTCCATTCCATTCTGCTACATTTCATTCCATTTCTTTCCGATTCAATCTGCTACATTAATCCATTCCATGGCATTTATTCCACTACATTCCGTTGAATTCCATTCCATTCCATTCCAATCCATTCCATTCCACTCCACTCCATTCCATTCCATTATATTCCCTTCCATTTCAGTTCATTCCATTCCATTCCACTACATTCCAATCCATTCCATTCCACTCCACTGCATTCCATTCCATATCATTCTTCTGCATTCCAATCCATGCCATTCTGCTCCATTCCATTCCATTTCGCTCCATTCCATTCCATTCCTTTCTTCTGCATTCCATTCCATTCCATTCTGCGACATTCTGCTCCATTCCATTCCATTCCTTTCCATAACATTCCATTCCATTCTGCAATATTCCATTCCATTCCATTCCATTCCACTACATTCCATCCATTTCATTACGATACATTCCATTCCGTTCCATTCCATTCCCCTGCATTCCATTCTTTCCATTCTTTTCCATTCAATTCCACTACATGCTGTGCCATTCCGTTCCATTCTGCTATAATCCATTCCATTCCATTCCATTCAACTACATTCCATTCGATTCCTTTAAATTCCTTTCTGCTACATTCCATTCCATTCCATTCCATTCCGCTACATTCCATTCCATTCCATTCCATTCTATTTCGCTACATTCCATTCCATTCCACTACATTCCATTCCATTCCATTCCTTTTGCTACATTCCATACCATTCCATTCCATTCCATTCCACAATATTCCAATTCAATATATTCTATTACATTCTACTACATTACCCTACATTCCATTCCATTCCATTTTTTCCATTTCGCTACATTCTCTTACATTCCATTCCATTCCAATACATTCCATTTCGCAAGATTCTATTCCATTCCATTGCAGTACATTTCATTCCATTCCATTCCAATCCATTATATTCCGCGACATTCCATTCTATTCCATTCCGCTACATTCCATTCCATTCCACTGCATTCCATTCCATTCTGCTACATTCCATTTAATTCCATTCCATTCATTTCTGCTACATTCCTTTCCATTCCATTCCATTCCCTAGCATTCCATTCCATTCCATTCAATTCCATTCCGATACATTCCATTCCATTCCATTCCATTACCCTACATTCCATTCCATTCCAATTCTTTCCGTTCTGCTACATTCCTTTCTTTTCCATTCCGCTGTATTCTATTCCATTCCATTCCGCTACATTCCATTCAATTCCATTCTGCGACATTCCATTCCGTACCATTCAATTCAGCTATATTCCATTCCATTACGCTACATTCCACTCCACCTCAATCCTTTTCATTCCTTTGCATTCCATTCCATTCTATTCCACTACATTCCATTCCATTCCATTGTATTCCATTCCGATACAATCCACTACATTCCATTCCATTCCATTCCATTTATTCCACCACATTCCATTCCATTCCATTACGCTACATTCAGTTCCTTTACATTCCATTCCATTCCATTCCGTTCCACTACATTCCATTCCATTCCATTCCATTATATTCCATTCCATTGCCTTTCATTCTGCTACATTCCGCTACAATCCATTCCATTCCATTCCTTTCCATTCCATTCCTTTGCTCTACATTCCTTTCCATTCCATTCAGCTACATTCCATTCCATTCGATTCCATGCCATTCCATTCCATTCCAGTACATTTCACTCCACTCCGTTCTATTCCATTCCATTCCACTACATTCCATCCCATTACATTCCATTCCATTCCGTTTAATTCCGCTACATTCCATTCCATTCCTTTCCATTCCATTCCATTCCATTCCACTACATTGCATTCTTTCCATTCCATTCCATTCCGCTACATTCCATTCCATTCCATTATGTTCCCTACCATTCCGCTTCTTTCTATTCCTCTCGATTCCACTTTGTTCCATTATATTAGATTCCGCTCCATTCCTTTCCAGTCTGCTACATTCCATTCTGCTACATTACACTCCCTTCCATTCCATTCTGATGCATTCCATCATCTCCATTAAGCTCTATTCCATTCCATTCTTCTACATTCAAGTCCGTTCCACTCCATTCCATTTCACTACATTCCATTCTATTCAATTCGATTCCATTCTGCTACATTCCACTCCACTCCATTTCTTTCTCTTCCATTCCATTCCACTACATACTACTCCATTCCTTTCCATTCCATTCCATTATACTATGCTACATTCCATTCCATTCTGCTACATTCCATTCCATTCCATTGCATCCATTCCATTCCATTCTGTTCCATTTCCTTCCATTCTAATTTGCTCCATTCCTTTCCGCTGCATTCCATTTCATTCCATTCCGCTACATTCTGCTCCATTCCATTCCATTCCTTTCCACTACATACCATTCCATTCCATTCCATTCCGCTACATTCCAAACTATTCCATTCCACCCCATTCAATTCTATTCTGCTATATTCCGTTCCATTCCATTCCACTACATTCCATTCCACTACATTCCATTTCACTACATTCCATACCATTCCATTCCATTCCACAGTATTCCATTCCTTTTTATTCTATCACATTCTACTACATTACCCTACTTTCCATTCCTTTCCATTTCTTTCCATTCCTCTACATTCCATTCCATTCCATACCATTCCAATTCATTCCATTCCGCAACATTCTATTCCATTCCATTGTGGTACATTTCATTCCATTCCATTCAAATCCATTATATTCCTCCACATTCCATTCTATTCCATTCTGCTACATTCCATTCTATTCCACTGGATTTCTTTCCATTCCACTACATTCCATTTCAATCATTCTATTCATTTCCTCTACATTCCTTTCCATTCCATTCCATTCCGCTACTTTCCTTTCCATACCATTCCATTCCATTCCATTCCATTCTGCCACATTCCATTCCATTCCATTCCATTACACTACATTCCATTCCATTCCAATTCTTTCCGTTCTGCTACATTCCATTCTTTTCCATTCCACTGTATTCTGTTCCTTTCCATTACATTCTATTCCGCTACATTCCATTCCCTTGCATTCCACTAGATTCCATTCCATTTTGCTACATTCTCTTCCAATCCATTCCGCTACTATCTGCTCCATTCCATTTCATTCCATTCTGATACATTCCATTCCATTACATTCTGCTACATTCAATTTCATTCCATACCATTCCAATCCATTCCACTCCTTTCCATTTCATTCCATTCCATTCCAATTCAGCCCATTCCATTGGATCCACTCCACTACATTCTATTCCATTTCATTCCATTTCATTGCAATCTATTCCACTCCTCTACATTCTATTCCATTTCATCCTTCCACATTCCAACCACGCCATTCCCTCCATTCCATTCCATGCCACTACATTCCATTCCATTCCATTTTATTCCATTCCATTCCTTTCCGCTGTATTCCATTCCATTGTATTCTGCAACATTCTGCTCCATTCCATTCCATTCTTTTCCACTACATTCCATTCCATTCTGCTACATTCCATTCCATTCCATTCTATTCTATTCAATTCTGCTACATTTTGTCCCATTCCTTTCCATCCCATTCCATTCCATTCTGCTACATTCCCTTCCATTCCATTCAACTATATTTCATTCCATTCCATTCCATTCCGCTGCATTCCATTCATTCCATTCCATTCCATTCCGCTACATTCTTTCCCACTCCATTCCTCTCCATTCCTTTCTGCTACATTCTGCTCCATTCCATTCGATTTCGCTATGTTCCACTCTGGTACATTACGCTCCATCTCATTACATTCCTCTGCATTCCATTCCGCTACATTGTGCTCCAATCCATTCCTTTCTGCTCCGTTCCATTCTGCTGCTTTCCATTCAATTCCATTCCATTCCATTTCGCTACATTCAGCTCCATTCCATTCTATTCCATTCTGCTATATTCTGCTCAATTCTATTCCATTCCGTTCCATTCCATTCTGCTCCATTATTCTCCATTCCATTCCATTCCATTCTGCTACATTCCTCTCCATTCCATTTCATTCCATTCCATTCTGCTGCATTCCATTCCATTCCATTCCTTTCTGGTACATTCCATTCCATTCCTTTCTGGTACATTCCATTCCATTCCATTCTGGTATATTCCATTCCATTCCATTCTATTTCCCGATATTCGATTCCATTCCATTCCTTTCAGCTACATTTCATTCCATACCACTCCATTCAACTATATTCCATTTCATTCCATTCCATTTCGCTACATTCCATTCTAAACCATTCCATTCCATCATTCTACATTCCATTCCATTCCAATACATTCCATTCCACTACATTTCATTCCATTCCATTCAATTCCATTCCTTTACATTCCATTCCATTTCATTGCATTCTATTCCATTTCATTCGGATACATTCCATTCCATTGCAATATATTCCACTCTGCTCCATTCCATTCAATTCCATTCAATTCCATTCCTTTCCATTCCATTCCTCTATATTCCATTCCCTTCCATTCCATTCATTTCTTTCTGGTACATTCTATTCCATTCCATTCCATTCCACTACATTCCAATTCATTCCATTCCATTCCACTCTGCTACATTCCATTCCTTTCCATTCTGACACATTCCATTAAACACCATTCTGCTCCATTCCATTCAATTCGGCTACATTCTATTCCACTCCATTTTGCTGCATTCCATTCCAGTCATCTACATTCTTCTCCATTCCGTTCCATTCCACTACGTTGCATTCCTTTCCATTCAGCTACATTCCATTCCATTCCACTCTGCTAAATACCATCCCATTCCATTCCGTTGCATTCCTCTACTTTCCATTCCATCCTTTTTCATTCTGCTATGTTCCATTCCATTCCATTCCATTCTGCTACATTCCATTCCATTCAATTCCATTAAATTTCGCTACATTCCATTCCATTTCAAACCATTCAATTCTACTCCGCTACATTCCATTCCATTCATTTCAATTCCATTCCTCTACATTCCATTCCAATCCGCCAAATCCCATTCCACTCCATTTTATTCCATTCCACTCCATTCCTCTACCTTCCATTCCATTCTGTTACATTCCACGACACTGCATTCTATTCCATTTATTTCCATCAGCTAAATTCCATTAGATTTCATTCCATTCCATTCCACTACATTCCATTCCTTTACTTTCCATTCCATTCTGGTTCATTCCATTCCATTCCTCTCCATTCCATTATATTCCGCGACATTCCCTTCCCTTCCATTCCATTCCATTCCACTACATTCCACTCCATTCCTTTCCATTCCATTCTGGTACTTCCCATCCCATTTCAGTAGGCTACATTCCATTCCATTCCACTACATTCTATTCCATTCCTTTCTAATTCACTGTGCTACATAGTATTCCATTCCAATCCATTCCGTTACATTCCATACCATTCCATTCCTCTACATTCCATTCCATTCCATTCCATGCAGCTACATACCATTCTGTTAGGCTATTTTCCTTTCCTCTCCATTCCACTACACTCCGCTCCTTTCCATTCCATTCCATTCCACGACATTCCATTCCATTCCAATTCATTCCACTCCACTACATTCTGTTCCATTCCATTACATTCCAATCCATTACATTCCGCTACATTCTGCTCCATTCCATTCCATTCCACTACATTCCATTCCATTCCATCCATTCCATTCCATTGTTGCATACCATTCCGATACATTCCATTCCATTCCTTTCAATTTCATTACATCCCATTTCAATCCATTGCATTCCATTCTATTCCGCTTCATTCTATTCCTTTCCTTTCAAATCAATCCATTCCACTACATTCCATTCCTTTCCATTCCGCTACATTCCATTCCATTCCATTCTGCTACATTGAGCTACATTCCATTCCATTCTATTCCATTTCTTTCCATTCCACTAAATTCCATTCCATTCCAATCCATTGTATTCCATTCAAATGCATTCCTTTCCATTCCATTCCATTCCATTCTGGTACATTCCATTCCATTCCATTATAGTAGGTGACATTCCCTTCCATTCCATTCGATTCCATTCCATTCCGCTACATTCTGCTCCATTCTATTCCATTCCATTCCATCCATTCCGTTCCATTCCGATCCATTGCATTCCATTCCATTCAATTCCATTCCACTCCGCTACATTATATTCCATTCCATGCTATTCCATTCTGCTACATTCCAATCCATTCCATTCCATTCCATTCCACTACAATCCATTCCATTCCATTCCATACTTATACAATCCACTACATTCCATTCCATTCCATGTATTCGGCTACATTCCACTACATTCCATTCCTTTCCATTCCTCCTCATTCCATTCCATTCCATGCCACTACATTCAATTCCATTCCATTCCGTTTCATTCCATTTCATTCAATACCATTCCATTCCATCCCATTACATTCCGTTGCATTCCATTGTGCTACATTCTGCTAAAATCCATTCCATTCCATTGTTCTACATTCCATTCCATTCCATGCAGCTACATTCCATTCCATTCCATTCCATGCTTCTACATTACTTCCTTTCCATTCCATTCCACTACATTCCATTCCTTTCCATTCCTCCTCATTCCATTCCATTCCATGCCACTACATTCAATTCCATTCCATTCCGTTTCATTCCATTTCATTCAATACCATTCCATTCCATCCCATTACATTCCGTTGCATTCCATTGTGCTACATCCTGCTAAAATCCATTCCATTCCATTGTTCTACATTCAATTCCATTCCATGCAGCTACATTCCATTCCATTCCATTCCATGCTTCTACATTACTTCCTTTCCATTCCATTCCACTACATTCCATTCTATTCCATTCCATTCCACTGCA
The DNA here is from genome assembly GCA_027257055.1 of Cephalopachus bancanus. Classification (NCBI taxonomy): domain Eukaryota; kingdom Metazoa; phylum Chordata; class Mammalia; order Primates; family Tarsiidae; genus Cephalopachus; species Cephalopachus bancanus. Next base: position 13,354 of record JAPVLO010001467.1, on the reverse strand, counting down.
TTCCAATATATTCCATTCTATTCCATTCCATTCCACGACATTCCATCCCATTCCATTCCATTCCTTTCCATTGCCGTCCACTACACTCTTTCAATTCCATTGCACTACATTCCATTCCATTTCACTACATTCCATTCCATTCCACTACATTCCATTGCATTCCATTCCACTACATTCCATTCTATTCCATTTTATTCCATTCCATTCCACCACATTCCATCCCATTCCATTCCAATCTATTCCACTAAATTCTGCTCCATTCCATTCCGTTACATTCCGCTCCATTCCATTCCATTATGCTACATTCCATTCTGCTACATTCTGCTCCATTGCATTCCATTCCGATGCATTCCATTCCTCTCCATTCCACTGTATCCCATTCCATTCCGTTCGATTCCATTCCACTCTTCAACTACATTCCAGTCCATTCCGTTCCATTCCATTCTGCTACATTCTACTCCATTCCTTTCCATTCCGTTCAATTACACTCTGCAACATTCCATTCCATTCCATTCCATTCTGCTATTTTCCACTGCATTCGATTCCATTCATTCAATTCCATTCCGCTACATTCCATTCCATTCCATTACGATATATTCCATTCCATTCCATTCCATTCCATTTGTAGCGATACATTCCGTTGAATTATTTTCCATTCTATTCCATTCCATTCCATTCCACTCTATTCCTTCCATTCCATTCCACTCCATTCCTTCCATTCCATTTCATTCCATTCCATACCATTCCATTCCAATCTGTTCCATTCCATCCCATTCCACTACAATCCATTCCCTTCCATTCTGCTACATTTCATTAAATAGCATTCGTCTCCATTCCATTCAATTCCGCTACATTCCATTCCATTTCATTTTGCTACATTCCTTTTCATTCCATTCTGCTGCTTTCCATTCCATTTCATTCCATTCTGCTGCTTTCCATTCCATTTCAGTCTGCTACATTCTGGTCCATTCCATTCTATTCCATTCCACTACATTGCATTCAATTCCATTATGGTACATTCCATTCCTTTCCATTGCACTACATTCCATTCTATTCAATTCCGCTGCATTCCTTTCCATCCATTCCATTCCATTCCGTTCCCCTACATTCCATTCCATTTCATTCTGCTACATTCCATTTCATTCCAATCTGCTTTATTCTTTTCCATTGCATTCCACTACATTCCATTCCATTCCATTCTATTCTGCTATATTCCATTCCATTCCATTACATTCTGCTTCATTCCGATACACATCATTCCATTTTATTTCTTTCCATTCCACTACATTCCTTTCCATTCCATTCCAATCCATTCCATTCTGGTACATTATATTCCATTCCATTCTGGTACATTCCATTCCATTCCATTCCAATCCTTTACATTACGCGACATTACATTCCTTTCCATTCCATTCCGACACATTCCATTCCATTCTATTCCACTGCATTCCTTTCCATTCCTTCCATTCTGCTATATTCCATTCCGTACCATTCCATTTCACTACATTCTATTCCATTACGCTACATTCCATTCCATTCCTATCCTTTTCTTTATCCCACATTGCATTCCATTCTATTCTACTACATTCCATTCCATTCCATTGTATTCCATTCCGATACAATCCACTACATTCCATTCCATTCCTTTTCATTTTTTCCACTACATTCCATTCCATTCCATTCCATTCAACTACATTCCATTCCATTCCATTCCACTACTTTCCATTCCATTCCATTCCATTCCACTACATTCCATTCCATTCCCATCCATGAGGCTACATTCTATTCCATTCCAATCCACTACATTCCATTCCACTGCATTCTATTCCATTCTATTCCACTACATTCCATCCCATCCCATTCCATTCCATTGAATTCTCCTACATTCCATTGCATTCCTTTTCATTCCATTTCATTCCATTCGATTCCACTACATTCCATTCCATTCCATTACGTTCCATTCCATTCTGCTACATTCTGTTCCTCTCGATTCTGCTTCATTCCATTTCATTACATTCTGCTCCTTTGCATTCCACTCTGCTACATTCCATTCTGCTACATTACGCTCCCTTCCATTCCATTCTTATGGATTTCATTCGTCTCCATTCTGCTCTATTCCATTCCATTCCAGTACATTCAACTCCATTGCACTCCATTCCATTTCATTCCTTTCCACTCCAATCCGCTCCATTCCATTCCATTACCTTACATTACACTCCACTCCATTCCTTTCTGTTCCATTCCATTCCGCTACATACTACTCCATTCCTTTCCATTCCACTCCATTCCACTCTGATACATTCCATTCCATTCCGTTCTGCTATATTCCATTCCATTCCAATCCATTCCATCCATTCCATTTCATTCCGATAAAATCCGTTACATTTCAATCCATTCCATTCCATTTATTCCTCTACATTTCATTGAATTCCATTCCATTCTATTCCATTCCATCCACTCCATTCCCTTCCATTCCATTCTATTCCATTCCATTTCTTTCCATTCTATTCCATTCCATTCCATTCCTTTCCATTCTGCTACATTCCAATCCATTCCACTCCATTCTATTCCGCTACATTCCAATCCATTCCATTCCATTCCACTCTGCTGCATTCCATTCCATATCATTCTTCTACATCCCAATCCATGCCATTCTGCTCCATTCCATTCCATTTCGCTCCATTCCTTTCCATTCCATTTCGATCCATTCAATTCCATTCCTTTCCGCTGCATTTCATTCCATTCCATTCCACTACATTCTGCTCCATTCCATTCCATTCCTTTCAACTACATTGCATTTCATTCCATTCCGCAATATTCCTTTCATTTCATTCCGCTACATTCCATTCCATTCCATTCCATTCCGCTACATCCCTTTTTTCCATTCTATTCCATTCAATTCTGCTACATTCTATGCCATTCCCTTCCTTTCCATTCCATTCCATTCTGTTACAATCCATTCCATTCTATTACATTCCACCATATTCAATTCCATTCCATTCTCTTCCACTACATTCTATTCCATTACATTCCAGTTCATTCCATTCCACTACTTTCCATTCCATTCCATTCCATTTTGCTACATTCCATACCATACCATTCCATTCCATTCCACAATATTCCAATCCATTCCATTCGATTACATTCTACTACCTACCCTACATTCCATTCCATTCCATTTATTTCCATTCCCCTACATTCTCTTCCATTCCATTCGATTCCAATTCATTTCATTTCACAACATTCTATTCCATTCCATTGTGGTATATTTCTTTCCATTAGATTCCAATCATTATATTCCGCGACATTCCATTCTAGTCCATTCCGCTACATTCCACTCCATTCCACTACATTCCGTTCCATTCCACTACATTCCTTTTCATTCCATTCCATTCATTTCCGCTACATTCCTTTCCATTCCATTCCATTCCACTACTTTCTATTCCTTACCATTCGTTTCTATTCCATTCCATTCTTCTACTTTCCATTCCATTCTATTACACTACATTCCATTCCATTCCAATCCTTTTCATTCTGCTACATCCATTCTTATCCATTTTGCTGTATTCCATTCCATTCCATTCCTTTCTATTCCATTATATTCCTCTACATTCCATTCAGTTTCATTCTGCTACATTCCATTGCGTAACATTCCATTCCATTCCATTCCACTACATTCCATTCCATTCTGCTACATTCCACTCCATTCCAATTCTTTTCATTCCACTGCATTCCATTCCATTCCATTCCATGTATTCCGCTACATTCCATTCCATTCCGTTCCATTGCATTCCTTTACATTCCATTCCATTCCATTCCACTACATTCCATTCCATTCCATTTTGTTACATTCCATTCCATTCCTTTCCATTATATTATATTCCATTCCGTTGCCTTCCATTCTGCTACACTCCGCTACAATCCATTCCATTCCATTACTTTCCCTTCCATTCCATTGCTCTACATTCCATTCCTTTCCATTCAGCTACATTCCATTCCATTCCTTTCCATACCGTTCCATTCCATTCCATTCTTCTACATTTAATTCCACTCCATTCTATTCCGCTACATTACATCCAAACTAATTCCATTCCATTCCATTGAATTCCGCTACATTCCATTCCGTTCCTATCCATTCCACTCCATTCCATTCCATTCCGCTCCATTCCATTCCATTTCATTCCTTTCCAATCCATTCCACTACATACCAATCCATTCCATTCCATTCCACTACCCTGCATTCCATTCCATATCATTCTTTTACATTCCAATCCTTGCCATTCCGCTCCATTCCATTCCTTTTCGCTCCATTCCACTCCAATCCATTTTGATTCATTCCATTGCATTCCTTTCTGCTCCATTTCCTTCCATTCAATTCCGTTACATTATGCTCCATTCCATTCCATTCCTTTCCACTACATTCCATTCCATTCCATTACACAATATGCCATTCCATTCCATTCCACTATATTCCATTCCATTTCATTCCGCTACAATCCATTCCATTCCACTACATTCCATTCTTTCCATTCTATTCCATTCAATTCCGCTACATTCTATGCCATTCCATTCCATTCCTTTCCATTCCATTCCATTCTGCTACAATCCATTCCATTCCATTCCATTCAACTACATTCCATTAAATTCCATTCTGCTACATTCCATTCTATTCCATTCCGCTACATTCCATTCCATTCCTTTCCATTCCATTCCATTCTATTCCCCTACATTGTATTCCATTCCATTCCAGTCCATTCCATTCCACTACATTCTATTCCATTCCATTTCATTGCATTCTGCAATATTCTAATCCATTCCATCCGATTACATTCTACTACTTTACCCTACATTCCATTCCATTCCATTTCTTTCCATTCCGCTCCATACTCTTCCATTCCATTACATTCCAATCCATTCCATTCCGCAACATTTTATTCCATTCCATTGTGGTACATTTCTTTTCATTCCATTCCAATCCATTATATTCTGCAATGTTCCATTCTATTCCATCCTGCTACATTCCATTCCATTCCACTACATTCCATTCCATTCCACTACATTCCATTTCATTCCATTCCATTCCATTCATTTCCACTACATTCCTTTCCATTCCATTCCATTCCGCTACTTTCCATTCCGTACCATTGCATTCCATTTCATTCCATTCTGCTACATTCCATTACATTTCATTCCATTACATTGCATTCCATTCCATTCCAATCCTTTCCGTTCTGCTACATTCCATTCTTATCCATTCTGCTGTATTCCATTCCATTCCATTCTATTCCACTATGTTTCCATTCAATTCCATTCTACTACATTCAATTACATACCATTCCATTCCATTCCATTTCGCTACATTCCATTCCATTATGCTACATTCCACTACATTCCAATCCTTTTCGTTCCGCTGCATTCCTTTCCATTCTCTTCCACTACAGTCCATTCCATTCCATTCTATTCCATTCTGATACAATCTGCTACATTCCATTCCATTCCATTTATTCCACTCCATTCCATTCCATTCCATTCTATTCTGCTACATTCCGTTCCTTTACATTCCATTCCATTCCACTGCATTCCTTTCCATTCCATTTTGTTACATTGCTTTCCATTCCATTATATTATATTCCATTCCGTTGCCTTTCATTCTGGTACACTCCGCTACAATGCATTACATTCCATTCCTTTCCATTCCATTCCATTGCTCTACATTCCATTCCATTCCATCCAGCTACATTCCATTCCATTCCATTCCATGCCATTACATTCCATTCCATTCCACTACATTTCATTCCATTCCATTCTATTCCAGTCTTTTCCACTACATTCCATCCCATTCCATTCCATTCCATTCCATTGCATTCCACTACGTTTTATTCCATTCCTTTACATTCCATTCCATTACATTCGGATACACTACATTCCATTCCATTCCATTACTTTCCTTTCCGCTACATTCCATTCCATTCCATTACGTTACACTGCATTCCGCTACTTTCTATTCCCCTTGATTCCGCTTCATTCCATTATGTTACATTCCACTGCATTCCATTGCAGTCTGCTACATTCCATTCTGCTACATTACGCTCCCTTCCGTTTCATTCTGATGCATTCCATTAATCTGCATTCTGCTCTATTCCATTCCATTTCGCTACATTCAACTCCATTCTACTCCATTCCATTTCATTCCATTCCTCTCCGTTCTGCTCCATTCAATTCCATTCCATTCCGCTACATTCCACTCCACTCCATTCCTTTCCTTCCATTCCATTCCGCTACATACTGCTCCATTCCTTTCCATTCTGCTACATTCCACTCTTCTACATTCCATTCCATTCCGTTCCATCCATTCCATTCCATTACAATTTGCTCCATTCCATTCCATTCTTTTCCACTACATTCCATTCCATTCCGCTACATTCTGTTCCATTCCATTCCATTCCTTTCCACTACATCCCATTTCATTCCATTCCATTCTGTAATATTCCATTTCATTCCATTCCGCTACATTCCATTCCATTCCCTTCCATTCTATTCCATTCAATTCCGCTACATTCCATCCAATTCCATTCCTTTCCATTCCATTCCATTCTGCTACAATCCATTCCATTCCATTCCATTCAACTGCATTCCATTCCATTCCCTTCCATTCCATTCTGCTACATTCCATTCCATTCCGCTACATTCCATTCCATTATATTCTGCTATATTCCATTCAATTCGATTGGATTCCATTCCATTCCACTACATTCCATTCCATTTCGCTACATTCCATACCATTCCATTCCATTCCGCAATATTCTTTTCTATTCCATTCTATTACATTCTACTACATTACCCTACATTCCATTCCGTTCCATTTCTTTCCATTCCGCTACATTCCATTTCATTCCATACCATTCCATTCCAATCCATTCCTTTCTGCAACATTCTATTCCATTCCATTGTGGTACATTTCATTCTATTCCATTCCAATTCAATATATTCCATGACATTCCATTCCATTCCATTTCACGACATTCCATTCCATTCCATTGCATTTCTTTGCATTCCGCTACATTCCATTTCATTCCATTCCATTCTTTTCCGCTACATTGCTTTCCAATCCATTCCATTCCGCTACTTTCCATTCCATACCATTCCATTCCATTCCATTCCATTCTGCTACATTCCATTCCATTCCATTCCATTACGCTACATTCCATTACGCTACATTCCATTCCATTCCAATCCTTTCCGTTCTGCTACATTCTGTTCTTTTCCATTCCGCTGTATTCCATTCCACTGCATTCCATTCTATTCCATTCTCTTCCACTACATTCCATTCCCTTCCATTCTGCTAGATTCCATTCCATTCTGCTACATTCCCTTCAAACCATTCCGCTACAATCTGATCCATTCCATTCCATTCCATTCTGGTACATTCCATTCCATTCCATTCTGCTACATTCAATTTCATTCCATTCCATTCCAATCCATTTGCTCCATTCCATTCCATTCCATTCCACTGTACTCCACTCAATACCGTTCCATTCCATTCCATTGGATTCCACTCCACTACATTCCATTCCATTCCAATTCATTGCAATCCATTCCACTCCCCTACATTCCATTCCATTTCATTCGTCTACATTCCATTCCTCGCCATTCCACTCCATTCCATTCCATTCCACTACATTCCATTCCATTCCTTTCCGCTGTATTCCATTCCATTGTATTCCGCAACATTCTGCACCATTCTTTCCCACTACATTCCATTCCTTTTCATTCCATTGTGCAACATTCAATTCCATTCCATTATATTACAATCCGCTACATTCCAGTCATTTTTATTCCACTACATTCCATTCCATTCCATTCCATTCTGCTACATTCCATTCCATTCCATTCTATTCTATGCAATTCTGCTACATTTTATCCCCTTCCTTTCCATTCCATTCCATTCCATTCTGCTACATTCCCTTCCATTCCATTCAACTACATTCCATTCCACTCCATTCCGTTCCGCTGCATTCCATTCAATTCCTTTGCATTCCATTCTGCTTTATTCTTTTCCACTCCATTCCTCTCCATTCCCTTTTGCTACATTCTGCTCCATTCCATTCCATTTCGCTATGTTGCGTTCTGGTACATTATGCTCCATTTTATTACATTCCTCTGCATTCCATTCCGCTACATTGTGCTCCATCCATTCCTTTCTGCTCCATTCCATTCTGCTGCATTCCGCTCAAATTCATTCCATTCTGTTCCATTCCATTTCACTACATTCAGCTCCATTCCATTCTATTCCATTCTCCTATATTCTGTTCAATTCCATTCCAATTTGTCCCATTCCATTCCGCTCCATTCCTCTCCATTCCATTCCATTCCATTCCATTTCATTCCATTCCATTCCACTGCATTCCATTCCATTCCATTCCACTACATTCCATTTCATTCCATTCCATTCCTTTCTGGTACACTCCATTCCATTCCATTCCATTCTGGTATATTCCATTCCATTCCTTTCTATTTCACAATATTCGATTCCATTCCACTCCTTTCAGCTATATTTCATTCCATTCCACTCCAGTCCACTATATTCCATTTCATTCCATTCTATTCCGCTACATTCCATTATAAAGCATTCCATTCCATTCCATTCCATTCCTTTCTATTTCGTTACATTCCATTCCATTCCATTTCACTGCATTGTATTCCCGTCCCTTCCACTCCATTGCTTTCCACTCCATTCCATTTCCTTCCTTTCCTTTCCATTTCACTACTTTCTGCTCCATTCCATTCCATTCTTTTATTCCATTTCGCTACCTTCTGCTTCATTCCATTCCATTCCATTCTACTACATTCGATTCCATTCCATTCCATTCCACTACCTTCCAGTCCATTCCATTCCATTCGATTCTGCTACATTCTGCTCCTTTCCATTCCATTCCACTACGTTCCATTCCATTCCACTACGTTCCATTCCATTCCACTACGTTCCATTCCATACCATGCCATTCCATTCCATTCCTCTACAATCCATTCATTTCCATTCTATTCCATTGCATTCCACTACATTCCATCGCATTTCATTGCATGCAATTCCATTGCATTCCATTCTGCTACATTGCATTCCATTGCTTTCCATTCCATTCTATTTTTTCCCATTCCATTCCATCCATTCCCTTCCATTGCATTGCGCTACATTCCATTCCATGCCATTCCATTCCACTGCATTGTATTCCCGTCCTGTCGGCGCCATTCATTTCCGCTCCATTCTGCTCCATTCCTTTCCTTCAGTTCGTTTCCATTTCGCTACTTTCCACTCCATTCCATTCCATTCCATTCCGTTCAACTCCACTACATACCATTCCATTCCATTCCATTCCACTACATTCCATTCCGTTCCATTCCATTCCACTACATTCCATTCCGTTCCATTCCATTTTGCTACATTCCATTCCATGCCATTCCTTTCCATTCCATTCTGCTACATTCCATTCCATTCCATTCCATTTAATTTCATTCCACTTCTTTCCATTCCATTCCATTCTAATCTGCTACATTCCATTTCATTCCATTCCTTTCTATTCCATTCCATTCCATTCCAATCCATTCCACACAGATACATTCCATTTCGATCCATTCCATTCCATTCCGTGACATTCGATTCCATTACATTCTATTACATTCTATTCCGATACATCTCATTCCATTCCATTCCATACCATTCCGCTAGATAACATTCCATTCCATTCCATTCTGTTACATTCCATACCAAACCATTCCATTCTATTCCATTCCGCTACATTCCATTCCATTCCATTCTATTCCATTCCATTCTGCTACATTCCATCCCATTCCATTGCATTCCATTTCATTCCACTACATTCCATTCTATTCCATTCTGCTACATTCTTCTACATTCCATTCCATTGCATTCCTTTCCATATGTTTCTGGTACATTCCAACCCATTCCATTACATTTTATTTCCCGACATTCCGTTCCATTTCATTCCATTCCATTCCATTTCACATCATTCCATTCCATTCCATTCCATTTCGCCACCTTGCATTCCATTCCATTCCATTCAGGTACATTCCATTCCATTCCATTCCACAACATTAGATTTCATTCTATTCCATTCCATTCTATTGCATTTTGCTACATTCAATTCCATTCCATTCCAATACATTCCATTCCATTCCATTCCACTCCAATACATTCCATTTCATTGCATTGCACTACATTGCATTCCAAACCATTCCATTCCATTCCATGCCATTCCATTCCGCTACATTCCATTCCAATCCAATGCATTCAATTCAAAACATTCGATCAGAATCCATTCCTTTCCAACCCGTTCCACTACATTCAATTCCATTTCTTTATATTCCATTCTATTCCATTCCATTCCACTACACTCCATTCCATTCCATTCCGTTTGATGCCATTCCATTATGCTACATTCCCTTCCAGACCATTCCCCTGCATCCGCTCCATCCCATTCAATGCCATTCCGCTACATTCTATTCCATTCCTTTACTTTCCACTACATTCCATTCCATTCCATTTCGCTACATTCCGTTCTATTGCATTCCATTCCTCTAAATTCCATCCCATTACTTTCCATTCCAATACATTCTGCTACATTCCATTCCAATACCTTTGCATTCCGCTACATTCCATTCCACTATATTCCATTCCATTACATTCGATTCCACTACATTCCATTCTATTCAATTCCATTCGGCTACATTCCATTCCATTACATTCTATTCCATTCCAATCCAATGCGCTACATACTAATTCACTGCATACGCTCCATTCCATTCTGCTACATTCTGCTCCATTCCATTCCATTCCGATATATTCCATTATGCTACATTACGCTCCATTCCATTCCATTCCACTACATTCCATTCCACTACTTTCAGCTCCATTCCATTCCAATCCATTCCGTTCCATTCAGTTCCACAACATTCAGCTCCCTTCCTTTCCTTTCCTTTCCATTGCATCCCATTCCGCTACATTCTGATCCATTCCATTCCATTTCGTTTGATTCCATTCCATTCCACCACATTCTGCTCCATTCCATTCCATTCCGTTCCATTTCCCTCCACCACATTCCATTCCATTCCATATCATTCTGCTACATTCCATTCCATTCCATTCTATTCTGATACAATCCGATACATTAGATTCCATTCCATTCCATTTATTTCGCTACATTCTGCTACATTCCATTCCATTCCATTCTGCTACATTCCGTTCCATTCCATTCCAATCATTTCCATTCCTCTATATTCCATTCCATTCCTCTACATTCCATTCCATTCCATTCCATGTAGCTATATTCCATTCCATTCCATGCCGCTACATTCCATTCCTTTCCATTCCATTCCATTCCATTATGCTACTTTCCATTCTATTCCATTCCTTTCCATTCTGGTACATTCCATTCCATTCTGCTGCATTCTATTCCATTCGTTTACATTCTGCTACATTCCATTTCATTTCATTGCAATTCATCCCACTACTTTCCATTCCATTCCATTTCACTCTGTTACATTCCATTCTAATCCATTCCATTCTGCTACATTCTATCCCATTCCATGACAATCCATTCCATTCAATTCCGCTACATTCCATTCCATTCCTTTGCATTCCACTACATTCCATTCCATTCCGCTACATTCCATTCCATTCCATGCCATTCCATTCTTTTCCTCTACTTTCCATTCAATTCCATTTCATTCCGCTACATTCCATTGCATTTCACTCCACTCCATTCCATTCCACTACGTTTCATTCCAATCCATTCCATTCCATGCCACTACATTCCATTCCATTCCATTCCATTCCGCTACATTCTATGTCATTCATTTCCACTTCATACCATTCCTCTACATTAAGCTCCATTCCATTTCATACCGCTGCATTCCATTCTGGTACATTCTTGTCCATTCCGCTGCAGTCATTCCACTCCATCTACTCCATTCCATTCCATTCCATTCCACTTCATTCAGCTCCTTTCCATTCCATTCCATTCCAACCTGCTCCATTCCTCTCCATTCCATTCCATTCCGTTTCATTCCATTCCATTCCATTCCATTCCTTTCCAATTCATTAAGTTTCATTCCATTCTGCTTCATTCCACTCCATTCCACTCCATCTCATTCCATTCCATTGTTCTACATTCCATCCCTTCCATTCCATTCCAAGCAGCTACATTCCATTCCATTTCATTTTGGTACATTCCATTCCATTCCTTTCCATTTCATTCCGCAACATTCGATTCCATTCCATTCCATTCCATTCCATTCCATTAAATTCCATTCCATTCCTTTCTGCTACATTCCATTCCATTCCATTCCATTACATTCCTTCCATTCAATTCCATTTCACTGCAGTCCGCTCCATTCATTTACAATCCATTCCATTCCATTCTGCTACGTTCGTCTCCATTTATTCCATTTCATTCCTTTCTGTTACATTCCACTCCATTGTATTCCACTCCATTCCATTCCATTCCATTCCACTACATTCCATTCCATTCCATTCAATTCCATTACTCTACATTCCATTCCATTCCAATCCATTCCATTCCTTTCCAGTCTGCTACACTCCATTTCACGTAATTCTGCTACATTCCATTCCATTGGAATCCTCTCCATTCCATTCCATTCTGCTACATTCCGTTCCATTCCATTCCAGTACATTCCATTCCATTCCATTCCATTTCGCTGCCATCCTCTCCATTCATTTATATTCCATTCCATTCCATTCTGCTACATTCGTCTCCATTTTTTCCATTCCATTCCATTCTGTTACATTCCACTCCATTGCAATCCACTCCATTCCATTCCATTCCACTACATTTCATTCCATTACATTCATTTCCATTCCGCTAAATTCCATTCCATTCCAATCCATTCCATTCCATTCCACTCCGCTACATTCCATTCCACGTAATTCTGCTACATTCCATTCCATTAGATTCCGCTCCATTCCATTCCATTCCGATACATTCCGTTCCATTAAAATTTTTTCCATTCCAATGCATTCCATTTCGCTGCATTCCATTCCATTCCATTCCGCTACATTCTACTCCATTCCTTTCCATTCCATTCCACTACATTCCATTCCATTCCATTCCACTACATTCCGTTCCTTTCCATTCCATTCCACTCCGGTACATTCCATTACATTCCACTCTGCTACCTTCCCTCCCTTTGCATTTATTTCCTTTCCATTCCATTCCATTCCGATACATTCCATTCCATTTCATTCCTTTCGATTCCTCTACATTCCATTCCATTCTATTCCATTCCATTCCGCTACATTCCATGCATTCTTTGCATGCCA